>JAEIFV010000988.1:0-110924 GCA_018904265.1 Lordiphosa collinella | reverse complement strand
TTTACAGGGAGAGACGCACTGAGAGCCACTCTCTCCACTCCACTCTGCACTGATTGCTAGCCTTTGTTGTTGTTTCCAGAAACAAAAACACTTCTTTGCTCTGCTCACCTATCTGTGTAAAGTGTGTGTGTAAAACTTTTTGATCTAAAACAATAAATAATTCCAATTAATTTTTTTTTTTTGCAATGGCGGTATCTAAAAACTCATACGAACATATGGTATTAATTTTGGGTTAATCGAATTTGTTTTACTATGCTAAAAGAGGCCATACATTCGTATGAAATACGCTATAAAATAAAGTTTTTTTTCAGCAGCAGCACCTGCCTCGCAAAAAATTTCTTGTCAATTGGATTTCCGTTAGACCAGAAACTTTAAATCTGCTTAAAACCAAAACAAAATATGCGTAGAAGCTTTTTTCCCGTTGATCGTCTCTTCACAGGGAGAGCGTACTGAGAGCCACTCTCTCTGTTTACAAATGTCAAATTACGACTGAGCACAGCTCACAGAGAGTGTTGGCCTGTTGAAACAAAAACAATGCGTTGTATTGGTACAACTTTTAATTTGTTATAAAACAATAAATAATTGCAATTAATTTTTTTTTTTTGCAATGGCGGGGTCTAAATACTCATACGAACATATGGTATAAAGTTTGGGTTAATTGAATTTGTTTTACTATGCTAAAAAGGGGGCCGTACATTCGTATGAAAAAAATCTTAGCGTATTAATATATAGATGTCGCCATCAGACTAAGCTGTTCATATTAATAAATAGCTAATGAATGAAATGGGTTGCTCATTGACCAGATCACCAATTATACCCATATTAAATTCATCCTCACAAAAGACAGTCCCAATTAAATTCATGTTTTCACAACTCATTTTATGCACAATTTTTGAGAGCTGTCAGTTTATTTTTAGTTTTGGGGTTAACAGCTGGCCGTGAAATCGGTAAACGGTCTCACCAATCATACATTTTATATGATTCCATCTCAGCAATCATGTTTGTCAAATTTATCAATCGCAATTGACAATCACTGTATTCAGCAGGTACAATCAGAAATCGTAAATCGGACTTATATTGACTGGAGCTGTTGACCGAAAGCGACAAGCAACATCTGTCGCGTTTGTGCTTCCGACGAAGAGCGCTTGCGGCTACTCCGACAGGCGCCGCTGATCTGAAGCAGCAGCTTCGATTTGCTCTGCTGATCGCAAGCATCGAAAAGCAAATGCTTCGACAGCGACTTCTGATTTTTCTCACAAGCAGCAGCAAGTCAAAAGCAGAAAAAATTAAACTTACTGCAGTTTTTTAAACACTGATTGGAACCGTCAAGAAGTGCTCTTCAAGTGAGGAAGATAGCGTGGATTACCTCTTAAAATCTCTTACGGAAGAATAAACTATAATTTAAGCAAAAATTTGTGTAGTTATTTTTTTAGCTATTTTTAATAAAATTTTGCCATTTCTAGCCATTTTTAACAGTCATTTTTGAGCTTCAACAGATGGCTACACTGCCCGAAGGGCCAAAACCGAGCTCCTCTCGATGTCTTGGCTTGTGCGCCGCTAATTTTCGCACAAGAGAAAGGGACCTGCAGTTTAACGCCGAATGCGAACGGCAGTTTGAGAAGCTTTTCATGGCAAATTACTAAAAAGCTGGTGCCAACAGCAAAGACGAGTGACCAGGTGTAAAGTTTATTCAAAGAAAAAACTTTTCATTAGACGTTCCGAGGCGGGATCGAACCCACGCCTCTTGCACAGCGGTCGCACACACTAGCCGCTGAGTCACACCAGGGTATATTCGATTTAGAAATTATATTTCAAATATTGGAGTAAAAGCTCGAGGAAATGACACTTTATGTGAGCTTTGACATTTTAAAAAGCTGTTTGGTATAATAAACCTTTCTATGACAATATGTTCAACATTTTAATGCGATGCAAGAACAGAAATGAGTTTTAAAACGTTTTGCGAACTGCTTTACCCTCGAAAGTTTGAAAAAATACCTTTCCTCGTAGATGAAGAAACTGATCTCAGAGACTTCAAAGCGCGTTCAAAGGAAACCCCTCAGGATCGCAGACCACACTCTTGCCTTCCGCCTGCCCTCGATGCTCTACTGCTCATCAAAAGGAGACTGAGGAGGCAGTTTACTCGCACAAGAGACCCAAATGTGGATAGGGTACACAAAAGAGTGGCTAACAGAGTTAAAAAGCTGCTCGCGAGGTTCAGACAGGATGCCTCAGACCGCTTTCTAGAAGGTATTACCCCTGATGGCAGTACAAATTATGCACTCAGGTCTCTCACCAGAAGCGTACAAGCGGACGGTACTTAAGCTCCCAATCCGCAAAGGGATTGGGCGAAATCTCTACAGGATAGGGCGGAAGCATTTGCGGAAAATTTAGAGGACAGATTTAAGCCATTTGAAACCACTTCGATAAGCCGCAGGAGACATCTAGAGCATGTCCTTAACACCCCAGGGCAGCTAACGCCCCCAGCTCCACCAATTACTCTGGAGGAGGTTCAGGGCCAAATCAAGAACTTAAACAATAAAAAAGCCCCAGGCGAGGATGGCCTTGACAATAGGGTTATCAAAGCCCTCCCAGTAAAAGGCATTGCGACTGGGTCACTTTCCTAAGGTGTGGAAAAAGGCCCAAATCGTTATGATCCATAAAGCTGACAAAAGCGAGTCATACCGTCCAGTCCGTCTCCTATCCACAATATCGAAAATTTTCGAGAGGTGCCTACTAGCCAGAATTATGGCAATCGAAGGGGTGTGTGGCAGGATACCTCCCTTTCAGTTCGGGCTTAGAAAGTTACATGGGACCCCTGAGCAGCTGAATAGGGTGACTTACTTTATTCTCGACGGATTTCAGGCGAAGGAATACGTGGTTGCGGTTTACCTTGACATTAAACAGGCTTTTGATAGAGTGTGGCATGATGGATTGCTGTACAAGGTAAAAGACATCCTTCCGCCTCAGCTTTACTCTCTTGTGAAAAGCTTCCTCACGGACCGGACCTTCTCAGTAATCTTGGAAGGAGCTGTTTCCAGTGTGAGGGTAATACGCGCTGGTGTGCCACAAGGAAGTGTCCTCGGACCAACCCTATACTCTCTATACACTGACATGCCTGCAGGAGGAACAATACCCATTGAAGACCCCCAAGACTTACTCATTGCAACATTTGCTGACGATACTGTTCTTATGGCAAGAGACCCATGCATCTATAATGCCACCGATGTCGTTCAGCAATATTTGTATCACCTCGGCAGATGGGCTAAGCGATGGAACATTGGGCTAAACCTGGGTAAATGTGCCAGTGTAACATATACACTTCGTCGCGATGAGTGCCCTGGCGTCTTTCTCAATGAGCAGCTATTACGGCACTTGCCTGGACATAAATACTTGGGAGTATATCTGGACAAGCGCCTTACATTCGGAACCCATATCAACGCGCTTGTAAGATCACTTTACGGCAGAGTGAAGAAACTGGGATGGCTGCTCTCCAGTAGGAATAAACTCTCACTTCGTAACAAAGTGCATATTTACAAGGCAATTATAGCACCAGCTTGGAGATATGGGATCCAAGTGTATGGAATAGCTGCAAAGTCTCATCTGACAAAAATTCGTGTCCTCCAGTCCAGGTGTCTGCGCAAACTATCGGGAGAGCCCTGGTATATGTGCACAAGACATTTGGAGAGCGATCTCAACGTGCCGAAGATTGGAGACGTTATAAATACTCTAACACTCTTGCCAGAAGACTGTTGCGTAGACGAAGGAAAGCCGGAAGCAGAGTAAGACGACGCCTCAAGAAGAGTTTTCCTAGAGAACTTCCAAACAGACAAATACCCTAGCAACCTCCCACACACTAGACAGAACCAATACACTAAATGTACACTTATTTTATATCACAATCAACCCTCCCATAATCAGACTTACACAAAGTCGTACCTACACAAAGTAAGTTAAAATGAATGTACACATCATCTAAAGAAAGTTGCCATTGACAGGTGACAGAAAATTTAGATAATAACAACAAATAAAAAAGTAAAAAAAAAAAAAAAATGATCTCAGAGATGGTTAGAGATAGGGGTTTGACATGTAAGCTTCTTATACTTGCAGGCAGATTAAGTTTATTTTCAATTTTGACCACGCTCCCTCCCGCCATAATTAAAGCTGCTCATTCCTTTCCAATTTTCTAGTTCCGACGTCCAATATGTTAGAAGTGATTAGAATTTTGTATATTTTGTGTTTATTGGTAATGTTACATTATTAAACAATCTAAAATTTTTTAACCTTTCGTTTCATTGTCCGTATTAAGGCAAGTTTTCTGTTGTTTTTATTTATCTGATGTTAACTTGAAAAATATTTCATCTCTAACATAAATGCTTTTGCTTACACTTAAAAAAGAGTTAGAAAATTTTTTATAATTTGATTAATTTTGATTCTCATGAATTTTGCAACAAAGGCTTTGCCAGGGATGCTTCAACAAAGGAGCGCGATCGATATGTTTAAGGTTATGTTTTTGTTTAGTTTTCTAACTAAATGTAGAGAGACAGAGCAAAGCGCTTAGATGTAGGTACGAGAGTAAAATGTATAATAATAATAATTAAAATTAATAAAGCGTAATTATAGATAGATTTCACTACTAAAACAAAAAACAGAGAAGAAAATATACACAACTGGATATGAGAGAAAAAAATGCATTCAAATTAAAAAAAAAACTATGATATCAAAAACGAAAAAGTTTGCAACTCTTTGAAAAAGATGAAAACTAACGAGACATCCGGTTCGGATTTACAAAAAAGGTTCATTTGCAATTGCATTGGCATTGGCAAAAAGTCCATCCCTTTGTAGATGGAATTTTTTCCAAGGAGTTATGTCTTAATGTTTTAAGCATTTTCGGTAAAAAAGACTACATCTTTACACATTAATTGAGGAAATTCCACTAAACAGAAAAACTATATCTTACCGGACAGAAGAAATTGCTAAATATTTGTTTCGGAAAACTTAGCAAAGAATTCAAAATAAAGTTGGCATACTTCAAAGCGCAAAAATCCATGATTTTTTGCAAGCGTGCATATAAGAGCGTCTCACATTACCCGCGGCGCCACCATGTTTTCGAGGATTCAAAAGTTCCATCTGAAAGAATCGAAAATTCGAAAACGCGAACCACTGAACCCAACAACAGCGGTTGGAATAGCTATTAACGAAACCAATTCATATCAGGAACGCCTTGCACAAGCTAAAAACCGAAAAATTAACAGAGACCTTAATAATTGTAAGCGATCTACACTGTATATAAAGATGCAACTGTGACCCTTGCCCTTCTCCCAAGTCGTGTTTGTTAAGTCGGGACCGTTATGTGTATTGGGTTTTGTTCTGCGCTGCTGCTAATGGTCAGTTACTGAAGGCAACAGTAACAGAGCAGAACCGCAAGCCAATTCTAAGCACCAATACATCTGCAGCCAATTGAATTCAACACCCACAATTGGATTGCCACCACAAGCGGACATGAAAGCCTGGTACAGTCACCACGGAGCAGATGCAGGGACTGGGGCTGAGATCGATACAATTTGTCGACCGCTGTCGTCGTTGTGTCTTATTGCCGATGACGTTGACATACATACGTGTAGTAGGCGAAAGCTTTAATTCTCTGATAAAATAAGGAAAACGTTTATTTTTTTTACGGTCAATAGATCCAATCGTTAACTTCAGATTTTGATGCCTTATGCTGCATTTCATATCCTAACGGGTAAGACGCTTCCGGGTTAGTTTCCCCTTCTTCCAACCAGAGCTCTTACGCAAGCGGCAAACTTGCGATTGCGGACGACTGCGTCCGTGCTTATAAATAGTGGGCCTATATTTGTAACGTCTCGGTCCCGGGTTAGGTTTCAAATTCTGCGTAAGATGCTTGTATTGTACCATTGCCATGGTGGACTGAGCCTTCCAGATAGACTTCTCTATTTCGTTCATGTTACGCCAGATCTCCCCCGCTTTACGTGCCACTTGTGGCATGGTGAAGTCAGGATATTCCGACTTAATCTGCTTGCGTCCAAATGTATTTAGCCACAAAAGGTACGACGTTGTGGGACGCTTTGGACGTTGTTTGCCAGTTTCCATTGCTAAATAAACCAAAAATTAACTAAATTTAAAGAAATTACCAGAAAGCACTAGCTAAAGCTTACTAGCTAAAGAATCTTACAATTCGCGCTTGTGTGTAAATAGACAAATTTTATCTTCGAGATTTTGGTTGAAAAACAATAACTAAGAAATATGTGTTGCTCCAACAGAATGTAACAATAAACTGAGAAATTCTAGTTCAGTGCTACTAGTAGTGCTAGCAAGTCCAAAAGTCAATTAATTAAAAGCCTGCTTTATTTGTAGAAAAATTTAGATAATTTACATAAATGGAAATTGTTGGGGATACGAGTACTCTACAGTCGACTAATACGAGGTGTGTTCAAAAAGTATCGCGAATTTTGAATTTTCGCGGGTTACGTATATTCGAATTTCGATTTTTTTGTGGCGTTATGTTGGTACTCATGTCTCTCACTTATGCCGGCAAGCTCGGCCATTTTGAATGTTCACTTAATTGTTGACAGCTGCTTTGCTTGCACGTGTTTTGGATCGTCTTCTATTTTTACCTATTCAAAAAAATGGATCAAAGAACCTGTATCAAATTTTGTGTGAAAAACGAAATTAAGTGCGCGGATGCATTCCGAATGTTGACTGTGGCATACGGAGAAGCTACCTTGGACCGAAGCAACGTTTATCGGTGGTACAAAATGTTCTCAGAAGGCCGAGAAGATGTGAACGACGAAGAGCGTGCCGGACGCCCGAGCACTTCAACAACAGACGAAAAAATTAATGAAGTGGAGAAAATGGTATTGGCCAATCGTCGAATCACCGTTAGAGAAGTTGCTGAGGACCTAAACATATCGATTGGCTCGTGCCATTCGATTTTTATCAATGATTTGGGCATGAGACGGGTCGCCGCGAAATTCGTACCAAAATTGCTCAATTGCGACCAAAAACAGCATCGCATGAACATTGCTAATGAGATGTTAAACTCTGTCCGCGACGACCCAAATTTGCTCCAGAGGGTCATAACTGGTGACGAATCGTGGGTTTATGGTTATGACGTGGAAACCAAAGCTCAATCATCTCAATGGAAGCTGCCGCACGAACCAAGACCGAAAAAAGCGCGCCAAGTTCGGTCGAATGTGAAAGTTTTGCTGACAGTTTTCTTCGATTGCAGCGGCGTGGTGCATCATGAGTTCTTGCCACAGGGAAGAACGGTCAATAAGGAATATTACCTGCAAGTTATGCGCAATTTGCGCGAAGCAATCCGTCAGAAACGCACGGATTTGTGGAAGAACAAAAATTGGCTTTTGCACCACGATAACGCCCCTGCTCACACATCGTTGCTTGTGCGCGACTTTTTGGCCAAAAACAACACACTAATGATGTCGCAGCCACCGTATTCCCCAGATCTGGCCCCCTGTGACTTTTTCTTGTTCCCTAAACTGAAGAGGCCCATGAAAGGACGACGTTACGCTACGCTTGACGAGATAAAGCCGGCATCGAAGGAGGAGCTGAACAAGATAAAAAAAAATGATTTTTTGAAGTGCTTCGAAGATTGGAAAAACCGTTGGCACAAGTGTATAATATCTCATGGGGATTACTTTGAAGGGGACAATATAGATATTCATGAATAAATAAATAATTTTTGAAAAAACACAAAATTCGCGATACTTTTTGAACACACCTCGTATGTATGTCTTCGAAATTTCGAATTTCGAAAAAAATATTTTCCCACAAATTTTATTACACAATGGAATTTCAATTCCTTCTGCATGTAACCGAATCCTTAACTCGGAATAAATAATTGCTCCAAAGCTAGTTTTTCCAGCAGCACTTGCTTCGCAAAACATTTTCTTGTCAGTTGAATTTCAGTTAGACCAGCAAGTTACCGAAACTGTAAATCTGCTTAAAACAAAAACTAAACATCCGCAGATCGTCAGTAAAGTTTACAGGGAGAGACGCACTGAGAGCCACTCTTTCCACTCCACTCTGCACTGATTGCTAGCCTTTGTTGTTGTTTCCAGATACAAAAACACTTCTTTGCTCTGCTCACCTATCTGTGTAAAGTGTGTGTGATATAAAACAATAAATAATTCCAACTAATTTTTTTTTATTTTTGCAATGGCGGGGTCTAAAAACTCGTACGAACATATGGTATTAATTTTGGGTTAATCGAATTTGTTTTACTATGCTAAAAGAGGCCGTACATTTGCATGAAAATTTTTTAGCGTATTAATATATAGATTTTTTGATAGTTATACGCTCCAAAATAAAGTTTTTTTCAGCAGCAGCACCTGCCTCGCAAAAAATTTCTTATCAATTGGATTTCCGTTAGACCAGAAACTTTAAATCTGCTTAAAACCAAAACAAATTATGCCTAGAAGCTTTTTTTCCCGTTGATCGTCTCTTCACAGGGAGAGCGTACTGAGAGCCACTCTCTCTGTTTACAAATGCCAAATTACGACTGAGCATAGCTCACAGAGAGTGTTGGCCTGTTGAAACAAAAACAATGCGTTGGTCTGCTCAGATATCTGTGTGAATTGTGTGTGTATTGGTACAACTTTTAATTCGTTATAAAACAATAAATAATTGAAATTAATTTTTTTTTTTTGCAATGGCGGGGTCTAAATACTCATACTAACATAGGTTACATGGGTTAATTGAATTTGTTTTACTATGCTAAAAAGGGGGCCGTACATTCGTATGAAAAAAATCTTAGCGTATTAATATATAGATGTCGCCATCAGACTAAGCTGTTCATATTAATAAATAGCTAATGAATGAAATGGGTTGCTCATTGACCAATTATACCCATATTAAATTCATCCTCACAAAAGACAGTCCCAATTAAATTCATGTTTTCACAACTCATTTTATGCACAATTTTTGAGAGCTGTCAGTTTATTTTTAGTTTTGGGGTTAACAGCTGGCCGTGAAATCGGTAAACGGTCTCACCAATCATACATTTTATATGATTCCATCTCAGCAATCATGTTTGTCAAGTTTATCAATCGCAATTGACAATCACTGTATTCAGCAGGTACAATCAGAAATCGTAAATCGGACTTATATGCTGAATACGCCCATTGTTGTTGGTACCATATTTTATTTGTTGACTGGTGCTGCTGACCGAAAGCGACAAGCAACTTCTGTCGCGCTTGTGCTTCCGACGAATTTCAAAGCCAGAGCGCTTGCGGCTACTCCGACAGGCGCCGCTGATCTGAAGCAGCAGCTTCGATTTGCTCTGCTGATCGCAAGCATCGAAAAGCAAATGCTTCGACAGCGACTTCTGATTTTTCTCACAAGCAGCAGCAAGTCAAAAGCAGAAAAAATTAAACTTACTGCAGTTTTTTAAACACTAATTGGAACCGTCAAGAAGTGCTCTTCAAGTGAGGAAGATAGCGTGGATTACCTCTTAAAATCTCTTACGGAAGAATAATTTTAATTGTTATTTTTTAGCTATTTTAAATAAAATTTGCCATTAGATTTGAACAGTCATTTTGAGCTTCAAAGATGGCAGAGGAAACGACTTCCGAGTCGGCGTCGCGTAATTTCGCACAAGAGAAAGGGACCTGCAGTTTAACGCCGAATCAACGGCAGTTTGAGAAGCTTTCATGCAAATTACTAAAAGCTGGTGCCAACAGCAAAGAGAGTGACCAGGTGTAAAGTTTATTCAAAGAAAAAACTTTCATTAGACGTTGAGGGGGATCGACCACCCTCTCAAGCGGTCGCACACAACCGTGAGTAAGGGTATATTCGATTAGAAATTATATTTCAAATATGGAGTAAAAGCTCGAGGAAATGACATTTAGTGAGCTTTGACATTTTAAAAAGCTGTTTGGTATAATAAACCTTTCTATGACAATATGTTCAACATTTTAAGCGATGCAAGAACAGAAATGAGTTTTAAAACGTTTTGCGAACTGCTTTACCCTGAAAGTTTGAAAATACCTTCCTCGTAGATGAAGAAACTGATCTCAGAGACTTCAAAGCGCGTCAAGGAAACCCCTCAGGATCGCGACCACATCGCCCCGCCGCCCCGATGCCACTGCTCATCAAAAGGAGACTGAGGAGGCAGTTTACTCGCACAAGAGACCCAAATGTGGATAGGGTACACAAAAGAGTGGCTAACAGAGTTAAAAGCTGCTCGCGAGGTTCAGACAGGTGCTCAGACCGCTTTCTGAAGGTATACCTGATGGCTCACCGGTCGGGTCTCTCAAGGCGGTGGCGTCAAGGGGGGGTCGGGGCGGGGGCGGGCCATATAAATACTCTAACACTCTTGCCAGAAGACTGTTGCTTAGACGAAGGAAAGCCGGAAGCAGAGTAAGACGACGCCTCAAGAAGAGTTTTCCTAGAGAACTTCCAAACAGACAAATACCCTAGCAACCCCCAACACACTAGAACGAACCAATACACTAATTTTACACTTATTTTATATCATCACATCCCATAATCAGACTTACACAAAGCCACACTTACAAAAGGAAGTTAAAATGAATGTACACATCAATCTAAAGAAAGTTGCCATTGACAGGTGACAGAAAATTCAGATAATGACAATAAATAAAAGAAATAAAAAAAAAATGATCTCAGAGATGGTTAGAGATAGGCGTTTGACATGTATGGGACATAAGCTTCTTACTGTATACCTGCAGGCAGATTAAGTTTATTTTCAATTTTGACCACGCTCCCTCCCGCCATAATTAAAGCTGCTCATTCCTTTCCAATTTTCTAGTTCCGACGTCCAATATGTTAGAAGTGATTAGAATTTTGTATATTTTGTGTTTATTGGTAATGTTACATTATTAAACAATCTAAAATTTTTAAACCTTTCGTTTCATTGTCCGTATTAAGGCAAGTTTTCTGTTGTTTTTATTTATCTGATGTTAACTTGAAAAATATTTCATCTCTAACATAAATGCTTTTGCTTACACTTAAAAAAGAGTTAGAAAATGGTTTATAATTTGATTAATTTTGATTCTCATGAATTTTGCAACAAAGGCTTTGCCAGGGATGCTTCAACAAAGGAGCGCGATCGATATGTTTAAGGTTATGTTTTTGTTTAGTTTTCTAACTAAATGTAGAGAGACAGAGCAAAGCGCTTAGATGTAGGTACGAGAGTAAAATGTATAATAATAATAATTAAAATTAATAAAGCGTAATTATAGATAGATTTCACTACTAAAACAAAAAACAGAGAAGAAAATATACAAAATTACAATCTGTTCTTTTTTAATGGGGGTGTTCCAGTTTGGAACAGCCTTTCTTTTACAACTAAGTTTCTCCTTTGTGTGTTTGTGTTTTGTTGTTGTTTTCTTTTGTGGTATAAATATTAAAAATATATATCTTCCATCTTCTTACATTAAAAATATAAGTGTAGCATAGATCTTCCAGCGTCTGGTGAGGTTTGTCCATCTACCGCTGAAATAAACTCCAGAGTTTGTAGCTGGAAACTCTTTTGGCCAAGTTGGCGGCGGCACTGCTAGGTGGAGGCGTCGATGATTCTGTGGCCAAAGCCCGACGGTTGTTTATCAACTTGGAGCGCATTTGCTCATCAATCAGCTCCTGCATGTCCATTTGCCATTGCTCTAGCTGCTGGGACAGCTCCACTTTCTGTTGTATCGATTCTAACAGTTGGCTATTGGCCTGCATCAACTCCACTCGTGTCTTGGCCAACTCCACTTCGGCCTTGGTTCGCCTTTCAGTGGCCGCATCGCGTTCCTTCTGCGCCTTCGTCAGCAACTCATCCCGATCTGTATTATCCACCAGATCCCCACGAGCTTGGTCACGCTCCTCCTTCACATTTTGTAACTCCACATCGGTCACCGTCACCTTAGCCTCTAATTGTTGTATCAACTGATGACTACGCTTGATCTCATCTTCCTGCTCCAGTACCAAATTGCGGGTCTGATCTAACATCTTTTTGAAATTGCCCGCATCTAGATTCAGTAGCAAACGCGTCAACTCATCCGACATGGCCGAGAGCATACCCTGACGAAATTCAATAGCCAGGTGACTGCCATCATGGCGCTCTGTACTGGAAATGGTATTGTCCATGGACTCCAAGTCCAGAGATATGTCGGAATTGAGACCTAAAAGAGTATGGAATCTTAGTTTGGGTAAACAGAAATATTTATGAATTTGTTTCCACCTACCTGAGTCATCATCATGGCTCACTTTAAGCGAATCCACCAAGGATTTCAGCTGTATATACACCGAGCGTGCCTCCACCCACATTTGATTGGGTTTGCCAGTTTCCGTATAACTGGCCTCGTCCTCATCGCATTCCATTTCAAATTGCAGACTCTTTTTACCCGGCATACTGGAGTTGGCGTCCTAAGGAAGGATTTAAGAAGATAATTTAGTGAAAGGCAAATAAATGGAATGGTAAATCCTTTGAAATTGAATTTTACTATGATTTATTTTTGATGTTAATGGCAAATGTTAGTTTTCAGTTTCATGAGTAAGAGAAGAAAAGTGAATTTTCAACAACTCCTTTTTGTTTAGTACAAGATTACAAGAACCAATTAGAACAAGTTTGTGAGCAACTAAACCACAAACTAAGTAAAGTGAACTACTGAACAAAGTTACTTAGATTTTCCACTCAAAAGCGTAGATTAAAGGGAAACAATCCTGGAACAATGAAAACTGTAAGTAATTTGCTGAGAACTTTGAGATCTTTTCAGAGCGAGGTTAAAAAGGTTTCAAGAACCGACTCCGAAGGATACAAAAAGAAGCCAGATTTAGAGTGTGATATACAGCCTTGTTCTCAATTTTACTTCCACAAAACTTTTGTGATTTAAAACCGGTTTGGTCTCAAAATCACAAAAATTTTGCGGATGTGAAATTGAGAACAAGGCGATAATATTAAATAGAACAGGGGTAAAACAATAGAATACTTTCCGAAATTAAAATATTCTTTGACCTAGCATTCTCCAAACTAAGTTCTAAGACTTTGCCAACCAATAATTAATGTCAATCAAATCAATGGCCATCTGCCACCAAATTATGTTTGTTTGCTTTGATTCTCGCTCTTGTTATACATATTTCTCCCTCGCCTGTTCTATATTTAGACATTGCAGATGCGCAGTCGCTCTTTCAAGCTCACTCGCAGCAGCGCAGTCACCAGCGACGCTTTGGTCGCATTAGAACTTTTGTAAAGTGCAGGCG
Source organism: Lordiphosa collinella (assembly GCA_018904265.1). Lineage (NCBI taxonomy): Eukaryota > Metazoa > Arthropoda > Insecta > Diptera > Drosophilidae > Lordiphosa > Lordiphosa collinella. The sequence continues at coordinate 97,682 of JAEIFV010000988.1, read as the reverse complement.
GGTCACTTGCACATGAGAACTCAAATAAAGAAGACCAGTCTCTCCACAGGGCTGTTTAAGGGTTATTTTGTCATCAGGATATTCTCAAACCAATCAAGATTTCTGGTTAAAACATGAATTTGACCCAGTGAGAAAAAATCTACTAAGGCTTAAAATAGTTTGATAACATAAAAAAATAAATTTATTTTATCCATTTTTTATCAAAAGAGTATATGGAAGGACTTATCTACGCATAGAGTAAATGTGTTTATTGCAATAGATATTTAAAAGATGAGAAATCGGCCATTAGTCCTATTTTGAAATTAATTCAAAAACGATAAGCTCTAGAAATGTATTGATTATATAAAATTCATTTCCTAGATTTTTTCATTTAATTTAATCGTTCAAGTCTTAAGTATTTCCTATTGAACCAGCTATGCAGTTTCTCGAATAACTTAACCCTGTCTTACGTCGAACAGAAGACAGCAAAATCAAGCAGCGCCTTAACTAGAACCTTTCTAAACATGCGCAGACCAAAACACGGGCGAAGACAAGCGTCACTAAGGCCACTAATTTATATGCGGCGCAAATCTGGCATCGTTCCCTAGCTACATTAAAGGCGTATGTGGGGCGTACCGTCTAAGTGGGCTCAGGGTTACTTGTGCGTATCGCACGATGTCGAAAGATGCTGCTTTGGTCAGTGCCGGGATGATTCCACTTAGTGAGCAAATGAGAGCTACAGAGCTTCGCGGTTGAGTGGCCCAAGTCAACCCAACAGTGCACAGGAAAAAATTTATATATTTATATCAATTTTACTCCGATATAACCAATTTAACAATTTAAATATTAGAATTAGATTGATTAGCACCAGGAAGCGATGCAGCGAAAGGTAGCTACTTCGCTAAACCCATTGCCTAATTCCCAAGGTATTGGCCATGACTATCCCGAAATCATGGTGATCTTTCCGCTAGCTCAGCTCCTTAGTGGACAGAGCTAACTGTAACGAGTCGGCCTTCATGACAGCGAAAAAGCAGAAGCCGGTGCTACAAAGAGGGCCCTGTGGAGATCGCCAGGTGATGGGCGGCGGATATAGCCGAAGGTAATTTAGTCCTATACCTGCTGATTTCGAAAGAATCTTGCAGAGCTTTTCCGCTAATCATTGGGCCAATTTAGCAGGCAATTTCGATTAACGATTACTGATTAACGATATCCGATTGCTGACAGCGGGTAGTTTGTGTGCCTGTTGAGCAAGAGGTCTTGTTATACTCTGTATCAGAGGTACACAGAGTATATTAAGCTTGTGCAAAAGTATGTAGCAGGCAGAAGGAAGCATATCCGACCCTAAAAAGTATATATTCGATCAGCTCACACGAGTCGATCTTAGTGCGTGGTGCCGTCGTATGCAAACAGATCTCAGAGCTGGTAAGAGATAGAGGTTTGACATGTATGGGACATATGCTTCTTATACTTGCAGACAGATCAACTTTTATTTTCAATTATTGCCACGCCACAAATGAAAAGTATATCTCAGTTTTATGGAAGTTCTATTTTTGTAAATATTTATGAATCGTGAGTCGGATGACGGTTATCGTTATGAAAACAACAAGGTGCGCGCCAAGTAAGTATTATGTCGGGCTTACCGTTTTCGGTTTTAAAACGTTTAGCGGAAGGTAAAAACCGAGACTCGGAACTTTGGGAAGCCCAAACGAACCGAACCGGAGCAGAACAAATTTTGCACCGAAAAGTAGTTCGGTTCAAAAAAGTTTCATTTTTGTGTTTAGACTATAAGTGTGGTGCTCGCATAACAAAGAACCATGTTTACAGTATAAGGTCGTAAAAACACAAAAACAAAGAAAACGCTAGGCCGTGTTGTTTAGGAACACAAAAAGGTTTCGATTGAAACCCTTGAAAACATTATATTTCTACAGCAAAAAACTCTATTTATCATTTATGTTAACCGTATTTTTTGTGCTATAAGAGTCGGCCGTAAAACTTTTGCGATTTAGAGAGTAAATTTGATTGAAAAACCGGTTTCAAATCGTAAAACTTTTGCGAATGCGAAAATGGGAGTCTTGTAAATTGTAAACTGTTGAAATGTTTCAAACTGTACATTGCTCAAGCGAGCAAGTCAGTTGTCTGCGAATATCCGACGGGAGCACACGATTAACTATTATATGAATAAGGACATTATCGGCCCTGTTCCGAATTTCCAGTCGATTCTCGTGTAATCGGAATAGCGGTTGCGTTGGTGAAAGATCAAATAAAAGAAAACTCGGAATTGAAACCGATTACTTAATCTCAAGAGAATTCAATTCGAGAGAAAATGACAACGGAATCTAGTAATCACATACTTGCTTGTCAGATTGAAATAGAAATACAAGCGTTTACACGAAAATCGATTTGGAATTGGGAACAGGCTCCTATATATTAATTTCACCTAAACCAAATAGGCTCACGTATTAACAACATAAAGGCTGTTCCCGTTTCTGAGTGGAATGAAAATAAAACGATCGCAATTCGAATCGCTTTTTTTGGTGTTCCGTTCGAGTGAAATAGAAATCGATTGTCTTTTCGATTGAAAGTTTGAATCGTTATCGAATTTTAGTTCAGCCATAAGGCAGCCTTGACAATTTCGATCAGCACTGCGCTCGTCGTTCGAACTCTTTCTCGATCGTTTTCCGGCGCAATTTTGAGGTCAAAATTTATTAGATTTAAACAAATGAAGCTGTATTAGATACAAAATCTTATATGACAGTTAAAATAAAAATACTTGCAAGATGCAAAGAATCACAGTTGCCAAGAAAATTGGCATTTACTTTTCATTTCACTGACTTTTAGGCAAAACTTTTGAAATTGAATAACTTGATCGTTTTTCGGAAACGAGAACAGCTACCAATTTCGATTCCGCATGATCTGATCGAAATCGAAAATGGGAACCGGCCTGATAAACAAAGAACAGATGTTCTCGAAATGCCAATGCTGAAACAGCACAATGAGGACAGCAAACTGCAATTTCAGAGATGACAATTACTTTTTTGAAAATGAGTGAGGAAGCCATATAACGTTCGTACATATTTAGAAAGCGCTAAGAAAACGTTCCCACATTTTAAAATCAATTCGAATTCCTACATTTGAATCTTGTTATCCAAGAAAACAATTTTTTTTGGCCTTAGAACAAAATCAGCTGGCAAAAAATAAGAACTTCTTTGGAAGTCAGGAACTCTCCTTTGGTTATGGGGGCGTATGTAGTGAGGTAAAGTTGCTGATCGGTTTGTCATGGCAAACCTAACGCGATCCTGGCTTACTGCGTCTCAAGTCGACTCACACCTCCCCGTGGTAACACCTGGTAACAGAGCGATGCACCCGCAAAGCTGCTGGCTAACGTGAGCGGCGATCCTACCCTGGGACAAATAGGGGGTGTTACTTCGGGCTTGGCACCCGATTATCGGCTATTACATCCGCCAATGAAATCTGCGACAACAATGTCTCGGAGAACAACTTTAACGTTGTTAAGGACTTTGTCTACCTCGGAACGATGATTACCAGAGACAACAAAATCAGCCTGGAGATCCGAAGAAGAATAACTCTTGCAAACCGATGTTACTACGGGGTTTAAGAGCAGAGCCCTGTCTCTAAAAACGAAAATTGCGCTATACAAATCGTTTATTATCCCAGTCCTGCAATACGGCGCAGAAGCATAGACATTAACAACAGTGGATGAGGAGGCGATCGGCGTGTTCGAGAGAAAAGTTCTTCGGAGGATTTATGGAGCTGGTGATGAGTTCCGCATCCGTATGAACCACGAACTGATCTAGTCAAGCGCATAAAACAACAGCGACTGCGCTGGCTTGGACATGTTACTCGTATGGATGAAGAAGCTCCAGTAAAAAAGTGTACAGGCGAAAGGCGAACGAATTTGGGAAAGGAAGAAGTGTAGGACGACCGAAACTTAGTGGGGAAAAACAGGTGCTGAAAGACATTGAGGTGCTCAAATTGACCAAATGATGCCAGCTCGCACATGAGAGAGGCGAGTGGTGGGCATTAATTGCAGCGGCAGAGACCGTCAAACGGTTGTGATAGAAATATCGGGCCAAATAAGATGAAGATTCCTTCCCATACTCATCCACTGATGAAGAAAATAAGAAAAACGGTACAAAAATTAAATCGGTGAACGACTTTATTGCTCCTTTTGACGGATTTTAAAGATTGCCTTTAATCTTAAATGTAGTAATGCTTTGGGAAAACGGTCATTGTCACTGTCAAGATCTTAAGAATGTCGTATTTTTTGAATTAGCTGTTCCTGAAACACAAGTATCAGTCGAGCGCCCTTTTATACTCTTAATTTAGTTTTATCCACCCAAGGAATTGTGCGTTCAGACAGACTGGCAGGTTGATATATTTTTAGGTGCCAGTTGCTGTCATACACGTGTGAACACCTGCCAATGTAGTGCCAGTTGACTGCCACCATATATTGGTCAGAGAAATCTGTCCATATTCTCATGTATTTTACTTAGTCTGAACAGGCTTACAAAAATCTGTCAACCTGTCAGTGTGTCAGAACGCATCCTAAGAGAAGCCTTTACTAATTCAAACTAATCAAAAAATAAACGAAAATAATAGATGTAGTTAGGTGATCCGAGCATCCAATGATGCCAATGTGTTATATAAGTCATGCTATAATGGGATATAACTAAAATGTCCTCGAGCTATCCTTAAATAATTCATTCAACTTACCGCCCCCAAACGTTCGCTGAGCACATTATTCTCACGCTGAGAGCGCTCTAATGCTTGTAAGGTGGTCTGTAATTAACAAAATAAGATAATTAATAAATAACAAATAAAAATGTATACAATCAATAATTTTTATTTATAGAGTGAAGTTGACTTTATCGAACCAAAAGAAAGTTAAGTTGCCAACGAGATAAGCTTCCACTTGACAAATTGCGCAGTTTCTTTTGAGTTCTTTTGGCTTAGCTCATAAATAAAATCACGATTTTGATTTTTAAATTTATACAAAATGAAATCAAGATGATAAGATTTTGCTTGCTCTTCTTTTTTTTGTGTTGTACCTCTAATTTGGTTTCCTGCTCGCGAGCATGTCGCTCCAGCATGTGAATTCTGTCGGAGGCCTCTTCCAGTGATGAGGTGATGTTTTCCTTTTCCTCTTGGGCATGTTGGAGGCGTCGCTCGAGCTCTTGGCGTTTGCCTGTGGTGAGGTTGAGTTCGGTCTTAATGGACTCTAGGCTGTTGACGTGTTCCTAGAAGAAAGAAAGGCAAAAAAAGGTTGATAAATTAAAGGGTTGTAAAAACGATATGAATTCTAATGAAAAAGATCATATTTTAATTCACCCACCTGCAAACTGCTATTTCTATAATGATACTGATCCTTCAGCTCTTGTATCTGTGCGCTAAGCTTCAATTCCGTGGCATGAGCCTCCTGAATTTGCTCCGTGAGGCGTGTATTCTGATGTTGCAGTTCATCAATCAAAATCGTCTTCTCTTTCTCGGCCTGCCTTATGGCCGCATCTTGTGTTTGTAGTTTGTCTTTAAGTTCATTGAGATCCGATTGCAGTTCCAAAACACGCTGATCACTCTCATCCTCAGCTATGGCCAACTTCTGACGCAAAACATGCTTCTCCTGTTCAAGTTTCTGCAATAATGAAATACCAGAAAATGGAAAGTTAATTAGAGATAAAAAAATGTACTGTAAGTACTTAAGAAAAATCAGTAAAAAACGTATTATTTGTTCTATGACGTGTGTTGCCAATTACAAACAATGAAAGTAAAGCAAACAATGCTCACGTACTGCAAAAAACACACAAGGTTAACTCGACTCCACTCCAGAGGCAGTGGCTCTCGGCAACTGATTGTTTTTTTCTTCATCTCTCACAAAAACAATTTTGCAGCCCTTCTCCTCATACTTAATGAAAATAATTACCCAGCTTCATTATGCTTAACTTTTTGCCACAAACTTTGCACCACTGTGCACAGAGACAAAATTTAAAAAGAGAAAAAAAAAAATAAACAATGCCAATGGCTCTTGACACCCAACAGCAACAAAAAAACAAAGAGTGTGGAAAAACTTGTACAAAACAAAACCACCAAAAAAATAATTCCCATTATTCAAATTAAAATGCAATTGAATTTTCACTTCTTCAACAACAACAACAACAGAGATTCAACAGATACGAAGCGAGAGTCCCAGGCGCTGAAGTCAGAGATTTTGCAGACAAATGGTTGAAAATTAAAAGCGCATCAAACTGAAACGGCTAAGCAATTTTCGTCCATTTGTTGGAGTTTTCTTTAGCTAAAATGGTAATTGTGGAATAAATTAAGGTTCAATTGTGGTTTCTATAGAAGTAAATATTTATCAATTTAAATATAAGTACTACGCTACTTTTTATCGTATCTCCAATCATGTGATCAGATTGATACGGAGGTGGCCTCTTAACTGGCTACACTAATTTTAACCTAAGTAATAATAACAAAAAAAAAAAACAAATTTAATGCCTCATGGTAAAATAATATTCTACTAGCTGTGTCTTAATTAACGATTTGTTGGAATCGAAGTCGAAGCGCATGCTATCGGGCAAGGAGTTAAAATTGTCATGGGCTCTACATAGGGCTCATGAAGGGCATAATTGGTTCGGCATATTTGATGGAAAACCTCAGTCGGATTTGTCGGAACGTGGTTCCCAAAAGAATGCCATCTGGCACACTTCTTTTTACCTCAAAGAATGCACTACCAACTTTTGCAGTATGTTAGAAGGCATATAATCTGCATGAAAACTGATGCACGTTCTTTTTGGCAGTAGGTTAGAAGCGAAGAAGTCTGCACAACATGCAAACGTCCCTTCTAATAGCACGCATGCTGCACCCGTTCTCTTGGAAACCAAAATACGAAATCAAACCCGAACGTTTGACGATCGTTTGTTTTTTGCAAACATGTTCTTTTGGCCGTATGTTGAAAGGCATGAAATCTGCATAACATGCAAACGTCCTTTCTTATGGCCCGCATCCAGCATGGAGCATAGAGTGCCGAGCGTTTTTACAAATTTAAACCAACAACAACATCCTATGTTAACGTCCCTTCTAATAGAAGAGTTCTTGCTTCGTTTCGCCCGTATACAAAAGTGAAAGTGGCCAAAGTTGTATACGGGATGCGCTTCTGGCATGCAGTCAAGTCCGACTGGGAAGTATTGAAAGGATCTAAGATTTCTAATTGGTACACTACAGCTTATCTTGACTAATAAGAAAGGACTGTCAATAGCACCTAAGAAACTAGGGGAAAGATAACTTCGGCTCGGCCGAAGTTTTGTATACCCTTGCAGCTTCCATTGAAGACAAAAAAGTTTTTCTAACTAAGACTACTTTTTGGACCTTACTTTTCTGTGGGATCTATACTATACAGATGTCTGATTTCGACAAAACTTGGTGAAATCATGGAAAAGCATAATACAAAGAATGTTAATTACGAAATATGGAGGCGATCCCATTTAAAAAAAAAATTTTTTTCTCACTAGAACTTCTTTATCGACTGATCATTCATACTACAGTTATATGCTATAGTCATCCGATCTTGATAAAACTTTAAAGAAATGTGTTAAAGTATATAGAATAAGAATATGCCAATAAAAAGGACGTTTTCATTAAAATCATCCGATTTCGACCAAACTTTTTCTGTGTAAAAGTATATAAATAGTGTCAATATAAGGACGTTTTCATTAAAACAAAAAGTTTTCCTACTAGTTTTTCGACCGATCGTTCCTATGGGAGCTATATCTATAGTCATCCGATTTCAACCAAACTTAGTAAAATCATGGAAAAGGAAAGAAATACGTACTTTGGAGGCATTTCCACTAAAACCAAAAACGTTTTTCTCACTAAGACTAGTTTTTCGACCGATCCTTCCTATGACAGCTATATGCTATAGTCATCCGATCCGGCTGGTTCCGACAAATGTGCAGCGTATATGTACCAAAGGACTTCGTGCAAAGTTTGGTGAGGATAGCTTTAAAACTGACGGAGGAGATAGCATTGAAAACAGACAGACGGACAAGGTTAAATGAACTCAGCTCGTCTTGCTGATCAAGAATATGTATTTATATGCTCCTTCAATGCGTACCTTTTGCAAGGGTAGAAAAAGGTCGTTCAAAAACATTGGTGACGCAATAGTTCTTCGATCTTTTAGGGTAGAGAGATGCAACAAAGCACACTAGTAATAGTATAAGGCGGCAACGGGTCAGAAAAGTTGAGCGGGAAAAGCGCAAATTTGAGAAATTCTTTTTGTACCCTTTCGAGCCGCGTTATGTGGATTGCACCAGAGGGATTCCAAATAAATGAAGCATATTCCAACTTGGAACGCACAAATGCCGTATAAAGGCACAACCTGGTGTGTGGGTCCTTAAACAGGCAGGCATTGCGCTTAACAAAGCCAAACATGTAGATGAGGTGCTCATTAAAAAATCAATGGCCTCATTCCGGATCGATAAAATTTGATTAGTAATTGAATAAGTAGCCGTAATATTGTAGAGGTATTTGCTATATTTGACAATAAAGCATTTGTTTAGATGAAGTGGAAGTAGGTTGAGTGCAAACCATAAGCTGACCCTGTCTAGGTCATTTAGCAACAAGCGACTGTCATTTAAGTTTTTAACAGATCGAAAAATTTTACGATCATCAGCATACAGCAGAGTCGCATTGGGACCAGGAAGATATTTAGCTGTGACCAACTTAGGTGCATTCATTCCAAGTTTATAATTCAGACATCCGTAGCACTTTTGTTCATCGTGTTCATATGGATCAGTCCATATAACTGGGGTTCCATATGGCATGCTTCCTTTTTTCTCAGAACAGATCTGGCTCGTCAGAGCAATATAAAAGATAAGCTATTTTGAATTCCCCAGTAAAAATTGTGACTTTCTTTTTTTGTTCTTTAAGGAAACGAGTAATAGGAACTCGAAAAAGGGGCAAATTCATTATATTTGGACAAATCTAAGATATTAGTTGAAAAAACGAAATACTTTTAAAAAATCATTAAGGACAATTTTGTAGACTAGGCCAAGCTCTACAACTTTGCCGAAGACATACAAACCAAACTCTAAATGGTTTTAGAGATATGAGCGATACAAAAAGTGCTTCTTTGTCAGAAAGGCGAACATTAGCCCAAAATTTCAAATGACAATAAAAAAAAAAAAAATGCTGTCTAATCCGACCAAATCCAGCTAGGGTTTTTCTTTATATCGTGTCTGAATGTGATCAAATTTTTAGTGTCGCACAGTGTAATCAGTAGGGCGGCCAAGAGATTTGTACAGGGTGTCCAGAAACTTCTCGTCAGAACTTTAAAACATGATAGCTGTTATCAATATAAATATTTTTTCTCTTACACCATGGGTCTAAGTGGCTTCCAAGTTATTAAGCTCAAAATAAAAGCGTTTTGATGCGTTATTATTAAATAAAATTTTGTGAAATAGTTTTCAAAAAATATTTTATTGAATTTAATTGACATTTTTAAAATTTAGGAAAGTTTGTAGTGTAATATTGAGAGTAATACTTTGTGTTGCTCTGAAATTCTCTTACGTTGAGTACGCGTTATAAATCGAAAGCGGGGCGACTTAGCACATGTCTAAAAGAAAAAAGTAATTCTATTGATAACAGCTATCATGTTTTAAAGTTCTGACGAAAAGTTTCTGGACACCCTGTATATATAGATCCTAAGTTGCCACTGGCAACTTCTTTGCTTTCTTTTCCGAAAACAGTTCCAGATGTGAAACTATTCAGAAAGGATTAAAGAAGATTTAAAAATAAAACTGTAACTAAAAATTGGTGGATGTGCTTAGTTTGAGATAAAATGGTTTGGGAAAAATCCAACTGCTTAATTGTTTTGAACTTATTGCCGACTGATAAACTTTTTGGAATCAAAAACAAACCCTAGGAAGTTTTAAAAATGATCAGGCTAAACATCGAAACTATTTTCTAACTAAAAGCAAGGCTGAAAATCGGTTCAGAATCGGTTCGGTTCGGGTTTTTTGTGTGCCTTAAACCGTACTATTATTTGACGTATGAAATAGCTCGATAAATCCGATTGTCTCAATTTCTACCGATTTTCAAACAGGTTCAAGGTGGTTCATTAGCGAATCTTCTGCCAAGTTACCGAGATTTATAGCCTTGATTTTAAGTAATATTTATTTCTGTAAGCTGAAACCACTTTCTGGTTTAATTCCTATAATTTTTGTTCAGAGCATGCAAATTTCGGCATTATTGAAGTTTAACTTTGTTTTTGTTTTGCTTTTGGTTTTGTTTTTTTGAATATGTGAACTCATTTCTGCGGCTGCTGTGACTTCAGCTCTGTGGCTGATGGCAACTTCCGCTATGGCTGCTGCGCTTATATTTCTGTATTTGTAGTTGTTGTTGTCTGCCATCATCAACACATTTCATTGAGCGTGAAATAGAAACAGAGAAAGTATGTACAATAATTTTTTTTGTGCTGTTGCTATTTCTCTTTGCTTTTGCAGTTTTATATTTTGTTATTAAAGTTTTCCATTGTCTGGGTGACTGCAATTTTTTTTTCTCTCTTTTGTTTTGATTTGTGCATTTTATGCAAATTGCTGGGCAATTTTATTTAAGCTTTTCATTGGCAAATTTTGTCATTGCATCAATTTATTAGTTGATCTGTTTTTTTTTTTGTTTGTACTTTTCGCTGAAACCGCATTGACGTCTCATATTTCATTTTATTGCCAACTCTTGATTTTCTTGTACGTGATTACTTGGGGTTTTCCGCCTTTTTTAGTTGCCGATTAACAAAGAGGCTGCAATTGGCTGGTTGGTGGTCTGCCATAGTTTTAGCTGGCTAAAAGGTTATTGTCAGAGCATAGCATGTTGACTATGGACAAGGTCTATATATCGATTAAACTTTGCATGCAAATTCTCAATGTCTCCGCGAACCTTGATCCAAAAAATATATATAAAAACTACAAAAAATACCCCCAAGCATCGATTACTCATAGCGAGTGCTGAGACGGACGGACAGACACAGTCACCTGTCAATTATGCAAATTAATTGCTGCTGCTCAATTTGATAATTGAATTTGACAATTGAAAGCTTTTGCTTTAACAAAATCCCTTTACTGTCCGAACAATACGGAACATACCATTAGCTTTTATTAAGCTTTTTAAATTAATCGTCCAAATTTTATTATTATAAGATTTTGTATTTTGCAACATTGGCTCCATATCAAATAGCTCTTTTCCCACTAGCCGGTCGTTCACTACCATTTCTTAGCTCTCTTCCCCACAGTTGAAAATCAGCCTCTTTCATTAGTTGAAATTTAAACAATACGCAACAAACCACAACAAATATCTGCCTCCAATTTTATGATGGTCGTGTAAGTTTTGTATTTGAGCAAATTTTTATTACGTATTTTATTTTCAAATTTTTGTTTACGTTTTGTCTGCTTTTTTTTTGTGATGGCTAATTGCAATTGCATGATTATCTCTTGGATCACAGTGTAGATGTAAAAAGAGTGTAATTGTTAGCTTCGCAACATTTTGTTGACCCAAACTTCAGCAACATGTTGCCCGCAGTTTGCTGTTGTTGTGTTTCTCTTGTCTTATTCAAATGCGACGTAATTCGACCTACTTTTCTAGAGCTGGAAGTGTTTATTTGTTGCCATTTTGGTATCATGGATAAATTATAAATATTTGTGCAGCGAAATTTGTGCAGGAAATGTCTAAGCCATTGACACGGTTTTGTGTAGAAAAAAAGCAATAATGGCAAGTGACAGGTGTTGGTGACTCATCAAACTGCAAGGAAAAAATTGTGGCAAGTAAATATGGATTTATGCAAAATTTACTGTCTAATGCAGGTTCAAAAGTATAACAAATAAACAAAGGGAAGTAGACAGTTGTGGTGTAACTATAATCTAACCATAAAAGCAAAAGCTTACTGCCGACCTGCATAGCTGAAACTCCACGTACAACTATTGAAATTTCGAATAGTTAGTTCTGGGAAAAATAAAACCTTTATTAGTATAGTAAAACCTTTATTATTAAGTATATAGACTACGAGGGGAATTCCACAGGGAGGAGTCAATTCCCCGCTTCTTGTGAACCTGGTTCTCAGCGAACTTCTTCTTAACTTGAAGCTTAACAGATGTGGGGTGACAGCATTCGCAGATGACCTGGTTCTAAAGATAACGGGTAAATTCTTACCCACAATCTGCTCTTACTAGCACCCTAAGATGGGCACATCATAACGGTCTAGGGGTTAACCCACAGAAGACCTAACTGGTGCTGTTTACAAGGAGATACAAGATCCCTGAGTTCACACTCCTATCCATTGGGCGAACACAGCTCAAACGGGTCAATGAAGCGAAGTATCGGGCGTATCTCCAAACTTTCGTGGAAGAGAAACTCCGAGTAAAGAATGAAGAAGGCATTAGGGCCTGCGAAAAAAAATATCGGTAGGAGGTGGGGAGTGCAACCGTATATCATTCTTTAGTTATACACAGCGGTCGTCAGACCTATCCTTTCCTTTGGAGCGCTGGTATGGTGAAAGGCGCCCAACACCAAATCTCACCTGAACAGCCTGCTCAAAGAGCAGCTTGCCTCGCGGACCTGGATGTAATGCTGAACCTGGACCAGTAGACACTTTCTTCATACTTCAGCAGCGAAAGACGCAGTAAGCCACCGGGAACTGAAACTCTCTTCAGAAACAGCAGTATATTACAGGAAGCAGGAATAAATGCAGAGGCAAAGGGAAGCGGCTGCTGCATACCAGTTCAAAAATGGAACAACTTTAGAATATGGTTCCCAACACACAGAAAAAAGTAAAACGAATAAGTTAAGTACGAACGCTCTTGGAAAAAAATGTATTCATTCTTGAAATTTAAATTCGTTCTGTTTGGTGTTTTTAGGCGAGGAGTGTGAGGAAAAGGAACTGAGAGGGGAGAGCAAGCACATTAGAGAGAAAAGTGATGCACCCGCTACGTATCGTTTTTTGGAAGAGCGCTCCCGTCGGTTTATAATGAGTGAATAAGGACGATGCTCAAGGCATCCTACATGTGGTGCTGTTGTCTAAGCGGTGGTGTCTGTGAGTGCAGTCTTTCGAGGTCCCGAGTTCGAGTCGCAGTAAAGGTATGTGAAAAATAAAATCAAAAAATAAAAATAATTCACAATAAATGGAGTTGGTATGGTTGGTACCAATCCCTCACCGCCCCACCCAAGAATTTTTGTACCCGATTTGGATCAAGAATGACAGCTTTTGGATCAATAAAAACGGTATCAAACATTCATACTTGGATTAAGAATTTCGTTCTTGGATCGAGAATTTTCACTCTTATCGAACTATTGAGTACGAAAATTCTTGATCCAAGTATGAAATTCTCTATTTTTTCTCTGAGTGAAGACACTACCATCAGAGAGAACGCGCTTTCCATCTATACAGACGGTCCGAAGAACTAGCGACACAGCTCTCATTCCGTCTACCGAACTGGTGTAGCGTTATCTAAGCACAGATTTATGCTGTCTGGCTAAAATGATATTGATGGATTAAACTCCAAGAAACATTTCAATTTTGGTCTCCAGCAAGCAGAATGTGCGTTTTCTGAGACTTTTTTGACACCTTTTTATGAGCATTGTCCGTGAAAATCTCTGGGGATTTTGTCTTCGGTTGGTTTGCAAATCGCTGGAAAAATCTGCCGGTCCGGTTCGAAAAACCAATCAAAAGCAGAATGTTAACCGAAAATCTGTTATGTTGTGGCACGATTTTTGTTCATGTGGTTATAAAATTTCGCCAATAAGTGGTGCTAGTGAGTTGCCGGTTGATAGCGCCGGGGGCACGATGGTTTTGATTGATATGGCAACTTTCGGTTGGTTTTGCGAAAAATTATTAAAAAGCAAATTTCAATATTAAATCAAATTAATCATGTTGCTTATTTGACTGTCGCCTATAATAAAAAGAAATCCAGTAAAATAATGTAGTTTACATTTCCAAAACTAATTTTGCTTATCAAAATAGTTTTAGCAGTGGATTTTTGCAAAATCTCTTCACAAATCACTAGAGTTTTGAAACCAACAGAAAGAGATTTCTAGAACTCCAAGAATTGTTTTTGTGTTGGAATTTGGTTGGAAGAGATTTCTGGGACACCGCCGAAAAAGTGCACAAAAAAATCGAATGATCGATTTTTTCTTTGAAAACGGTTGCACTTAATGTGGAAGATTTCTGATTCTATCCGACTCTTTTGTAACATAGATATAAGTGCTTTCAACCTCCCAATGTAGCATATAAAAACCTCATAAAATACACATAGAAGTTACTTTTCTAGGCACCTTAAACAAAACATCCAACCAAAACAACATTTTCGATTATCTGCCTACTTATATTCCGAAAATGCTAAGACACAAGTGCTTTTTATAAGCCCGTGCTTAGAGAGCACTGAATATGCTCCGAAAACCCTCAAAAGTATGTGTATACTCCAAAAACGCTCTTAAGCTCGGCTCTTTTCAGACACTTCATTTGGAGCTATCCGAACTTTGCTTGCTGGGTAATGAAACGCCTCAAAGAGCAACCAAGTCCGCAGCACGGCGACCCCCTTGATTATATATTTTCTTGTAAAATATTAGACTAAGAAAGAAGTGTATAAAAGAAAATTTTTCAAAATCCCCCTGAAACCACTGAAAAATAAGGTGAAGAAGTACTATAGAAATTTGAAAATATTGTCCAGTAGAGGACGACAAATCAATTGCATCCCAGAAGAAAAGGACTCGAGCAGGAGTACCTCAAGGTAGCGTTCAGGGACCAACACTCTACAGCCTGTTCACAGCAGACATGCCTACTGCTTTTGACATTTCAACTGAGGAGCTGCAGGTCCTTCTAAACGCCACCTTCGCCGACGACACGGCGATCATGGCGCGTGACAGATGCGTATACTCGGCAACAGACGCGTTGCAAGAGTATCTCAAAAGGTTTGAGAACTGGGCCTGTCGTTGGAACATCTCCATCAACCCTGAAAAGTGCGTATCTGTCACCCATACGCTCAGCAGAGACAGTAGCCCTGGCGTCTTCCTGCATGGAGAGGTCCTCCCCCACAAATTGGCCCACAAGTATCTTGGGGTGACACTTGACAAGAGGCTTACCTTTAAACAACATGCCGCCGAAGTTGCAGGCAAGCTTCACAGCAAGGCGAAGAGGATGAGTTGGCTACTCAACGCCAACAACAAACCCTCGCTAAGGAACAAGGTCCTCATATACAAAGTGATCCTGGCACCGATTTGGAGGTACGGCGTTTACGTGTATGGCATCGCCGCGAAGACCCACCTGAACAAAATCAGGGTCTTCCAGGCCAAAATCCTGAGGAGAATTACTGGAGCCGAGTGGTTCATCCGAACTGTGGCGTTCCGATGGTTGGCGACGCAACCAACAACCAAGCAGCGACGTACTTGGATAAGGTCGCCGCCCGCCCAAACAACCTCGCCAGGCGCTTACTCCGATCGCGTAGGATCAACGGAATCAGGGCAAGACGCAGTCTCCTAAGGATCCACCCAGGTGACCTGGCTAATCGGAGGATTTAGTCCAAATTTAGGCAACAATTGGCTGCCCAACCTGATTGGACTCAACACGGGCTAAACAATTTTAAAACCACGTACCCCTCACCCCTTTACCAACCTAAAACTTAATCTTAGAGTTAAAATCCTTACATCTAAGGACACACAAAAACAAACCCCAAACATGCAACAATATAAATTCATAGTATAACATACCCCTACAATATAAGTTACTTCAAATAGTAACAGTAGATTGTAAAATTTAGCCATAAGGCTAAATAAATAAATAAAAAAAAAAAAAAAAAAAAATGATGACAGGTATTGTTCGGATTGGTACTTAATTATTCGTTAAAGACTAATCGATCCGGCTTCGCTAAGGATCAATTTTGTAAAGGGGTCAAATTAAAATTATCTTGGAAATCGAAATTAATAAATTTCATTACACAGAGGAAAGTGATTTACGGTTTAAAGCTCATCAGAGAACTGAAACGAACCGTTTTTCTTTGTGGTTTTCGGTTCGGTTAAGCATTTCTGAAACGAAGCCGGTTCTGTTTGCGGTTCGGTTCAGAACCAGTTTGCATCCCTGATAAAAACTTTATATATGATGTGTCGCACAGAAGGCACACACATTACCCACTGCACCACAACCGGTCGCATTACTTCTATGAGAATCAAAACTATGCAAAAGTGCAGTTGTAACAAGGCAATACAAACTTTACATATCTATGTACAAGTACATAATGGAAGAACCAGAGACTTATTATTGAGACTATATGCGAAAGTACAAATGAAAGCTTAACTGTATGACTTATTTTTGGTCTCCTTCCTTCGATCGGTCACACGGTTGCGCTTGTCATCGACTGTCAAATATTCATGGAAAATGTAATGATTCCATTTCCGGTAACTTCTGACCACCGATTGTCCTATATCATTCAACCACAACGACCACAAGTTGGTGGTGAGGAGTCCCATAGTGCTTATCAAAAATTTCTCTTTTTTCGGCGATGGCTAAATACCGAAAAGAACTTGTAAATATTTTTCAGTAATTTAGAAAATTAAGTTCCTTTAAAATAAATTGTGGAAATTTAATGCCAATCTTTAAAATGTTTAACATTTCTATGCCTTGTCGTGCCGCCTGTCTTCTTCAAAACATGAAGATCATAAAAATCATCGACCGAATAGCTTACTGAATCGAGCAGACCGGCTGCTAACTCGGGTGTTGAAAGCGGCGGCAAACTGCAAGCGATAATTGCCTTAAAATAATTAACTAAATTGCTCATCGAGTCATGTTGACGCTGACAAAGAATCGTGTTGTTAGGTGCAGCGGAAGAAGAATTACTCGCCTCAATGCCTGTCGAAGTGTTGATCTGACTGCAAAGAAAAAATAAACCTTTGCGAATGTCAAATGAATGCAATTACCTAAGCGCCTTCAAATTCATAAACGTTTGCCGAAACATTTGAATTGCTAAATTCTGACTCAATGACTCAACTTCAAAGTGAGCTCAACCGGGTGAGTCAATGGCCCAAACTGGATTCAAACAGACCGATTTTCCTTGGCTAATTTACAACATATTGTTGTGAGTTTTCCACATACCTTGCCTGCATTTTTATGCGTATTTTTATGGTCAGTTAAAGACAATGCAAAAGTTTAGATAAATCAACTGCACTTGGCTGCACAAGCCAAGCGAGGCCCAAAAGCAGGAACGCCTTGGGTTCAACTTTTCCAACGCAACGCTTTTTCCTAACACAAACAATTTTACACATAATGCATTTTTATTGGCATGCAAAATGAAATGTAGCGCACAAATTAATGTAAATTGTTGGTTTTGGTTAATTTTATTTCCATTTAAAATGGTAAACTGAGAGTAATGATTGTGGCACGGACGGGAAGTCTTGTGAAAGATGATCATTTAAGTTATTAGTGTATTGTATTATTAGCAAAAGAAGCGAGAGCTAAGCGTTTAAAGTGAGAAATGCAAATAATTAGTTTGAAATTTCCACATTGCCAACTAGTAAAGAAATCGAATTAAGCGCCAAACGGAGTGTGGCACAACATGCAATTGAATTGTCAGGCATAAGTGTTGGAAAGCTTAGATTGTAGGATTGGAAGAGGTTTGCACAACACTGACGGCGGGGGAGAGGGAATAAGAAATAGAATTGTTAGTGAAATATAGCTTTATAATTAGTGTAAGAAAATTGCACTTTCGATGTGAAATCTAGAAAATATTGTCTAAATCAATGCTATCTCAGCTGAGGTCTTAGGAAACTAAAATCATTTCAATCGTTTTCTGTACTTTTAAAAATTTTTGATAAGTTTCGAAAGTAATATCGAAAAGACCACAAGAAGCAAGTCCACAGCTTAAAAAATTATATGCTTACCACCCGAAAATCAATTGACCTCGTTTCATCACATTTTAATTACACATTTAGAATATTATTCAAATTTTATACAATGCACCAAACAGCAATGACCCTTAGCCGTATGCATTTTATGGCCACCATTTCAACTTTGGAGTCATAAAAAAAGCACAAACAATAACAAAATTCAAGTCCAAACAATTGCGTTTTGCCAAAAGTTTGTTTATGCGCCTAAGGTCACAGAGGAGGCGTGGCAACCCTTGGAGCAACTGCCACAGTTGACTGACTGACTGACAGCGACTACACAAGAAATGATAAAGCCAACAAAAACAAGCAGTAAAATAATAACTATAATAATAATCGCACATAATGCAATGCATGAGGCTCAAAAAAAAAAAAAAAAACATAAAAAAAGAGTTGCCATTGTTTGAGTGGTTGTCGTTGTTGTTTTGTTGTTATTGCTGTTAGTTTTGTTGGACAAGCGGCAGATAGGCAATGCAATTTTGTTGTATTTTTTTGTTAAGACAACCTTGGAAGAGGAGTATGGGGCCAATACCTGGGCAAAGTTGGTCAGGGTGACTAGAAAGGGATGGAAAATCAATTAGATGTTGTAATTGTAAAATTTTGGTCACAATAAGTGCACAGGAGCAATAAAATCATAGGCAATTGTAAACCTAACGGACAGAATTTGATTTTACAACTTCTTAAAGTTTCAATATTTAAAAGTCTAAGCCTGAGCTTGAAATTTCAAAAACTTAATCTCAACGAGATCATATATGCATGAAACATCGAAATTGCTGTTTGGATCGCAACATAAGACTACGACCGAACTCAAAGAACCAAATTCGGCCTTATAAATGTAAATAGGTCCACGCTGAAATTCGGCCTGATATTAGCTTCTATCTTTGTGTATCTACAGTCTTTGCCTGTACCCTTTATTATAAGTATGTGTTTTTATCCATTTTCATGCATACGAATTTGTATATAACATTTAGACACATACAAGCCTTAGATCGGGTAGCCACCTTTCCCCCGTTTTGAAAAGCAGGTAAAATCCATAAGTGCATAACTTCTGCGATTCTTGTCTTTCCAGCTCTAGTTCTAGATTCTAGTTAAATCATATCAAAAGTTTTCAGTACATCTATATAAAAGAGTTCAACCTGACTGACTGGTTAATGCCTTACAGCCGAATCCATGAGAGATACGAAGCTTAATTTTTCACAGGATTTTTATCCAGGATGCCAACCACTCGAAAATAGGTATTGGTTCGGTTCAGTGGGTAACACAGTTTCTGAACCGCCGGTTTAGTTTGGAGCTAACTGTACCGCGTTTTCGGTTCGGTTCAATGATCCTTTAAGCCATTCAAATAAGCGTTTCATCTCGGAATGAAAGATAACTAGCAGAAAACTCGTATACACCTGCATGTTGGTGTTCTAAAGGTTGTGTCAAAAGTCTCATAAAGTCTCGTTGCGGCGTCGTCAGTTATTCAAGGTCAAAGCTCACCAAAATCCGTTTTTCGCGATTATCTCGATTTCCATAGCTCCAATGATATTAGCATCTATTATAAAAATTGTAGAGCAAATTTGCGACTAAATGCTTAAAAGAATTTTCCATACGCTCAGCCGTTTCTGAGATAGAAGGCTGAGACCCCGCAGGGCTAACCCTTACTCACTGTAATTCAAGGTCAACCGTTAATCTCAGTGAATAATATCTTGTACAAAATATAATGGTATAATTTGTATTACTTATTAGTTAATACAGCGGCACGGAAATCTCTAGTGATTTTCGTGTAAACTTTTGTATTTCAATTTTTAATTCTTTACCTTTATATGTAAAGTGACAAGTACATCTTCGGTTGCCAGATCAGAAGGTGTATGTTAAGCGATTTGGACCTACTACCTAAATCTACTTGGCCTTGAACAGTCAATTTCAATTCGCCACCTTAAACATCTATTTTGAGTCTTTAATAACGATTGGTCAGTAAGCTTTAAAACTGATGGAGAAGATAGCATAAAAAAGGTGTTTTATAATTTCTTCTGCAGTGGTGCAAAACCGTATCTAAAAATTAACGCAGTGAGTCAAGCAATAGAGTAATCGCTATGACCATTTAAGCCATTTAAGCAAATACATTTATGTTCTTTTTTATATACTGTACCAAAGGTATAAAGAGTGAATAAACTTTGTGCAAGTTTGTTTGTGTAAACCAGCGATGGGCAAGAATTTGCTCCCATTGCTCCGAGAGTTATTTTACGGCAACTGGCGCCACGCAGTCGCATTTAAAATTGTCTCAGTTCTTGGCGCCAGCCGCACACAGTTAAGTCGCTTCGAAGCGAGTTAAAACAGCAAATCTATTGCCCATCAGCGCAGGGCACCAATAAGTCGCACAAGCAGTCAGCAAAACAGGTGCAGTGTGCGCGACAAGAAGCATTAGCTCTACTCTACTGAACAATTACCATTTTCTCCAAATGTTATTATATCTATATCAGTATCTGGTGGGAAAAAGTAATCCATTCTTTAGCGAATTGATACCCATTAGATAGATGCCCAGACTCCACGACATTTTTGTTTGAAAACTTTCGGCATTTTTCTCAATCGATCTATAAACTTGCTATGCACTTAGAAATGACAGATTGCTGAGCGTTGGAGATTGCAATCAGAGTCTTTAAATGACTGAGAAAGTTGACAAACTATTGATTTACTTATAAGTTTTAACTCAAAAGACTCTAAATCTATACATCTATATAAAAGTGAAAGTATGTTTGTATGTTTATATATTTTTATGTTTGTCCCTTATGGGCGTCTAAACCGCTGAACCGATCTTCACGAATTTTTCACAGTATGTTCATGTCGATCAGGAAAGTGTCATAGGCTATGTCTCATGTCTCGGGCGAAATTCGTAAAATTATACCGTTCATCCGATTGCAATGAAAATCTGGGAATGGTTGAACGCTTGCCCGGGAAGGTTTCTAAGTTGAAAAAATTTGCGGAAAACAGTCCAAAAACCGCGAATATTGCAAAATTTAAGTTTTCGCTACAACTTTGGAAAATTGATCGACGCTTGCCCGGGAAGGTTTCCAAGTAGAAGAAACCACGAAATTTGCAAAATGTTCGTTTGTTATAAAACTTTGGAGAATGTTTAGACGCTTGCGCGTAAAGGATTTTGATTTGAAGAAAGGGGCGGGAAACCAAAAACCGCGATAGTTCAAAAACTATACCGTTCATCCGATTGCGATGAAATTTTGGTCAATGGTTAGACGCTTGGCCCCGAAGGTTTCGAAGGTCCAAAAATTGCGAAATTCGCAAAACTATACAGTTCATCCGATTGCGATGAAATTTTGGTCAATGGTTTCTAAGGTCCAAAAATCGCGAAATTCGCAACATTATACCGTTCATCCGATTGGAATCAAACTTTGGGGAATGAATTGAAAGCTTGCTCGGGAGGGTTTCTAAGTTGAAGAAATTTGAAGAAAATTGTCCAAAAACCGCGAAAGCTAAAAAATTGGCGGTTTCGGTAAATCTTTGGATAGTGGTTCGTCGCTTGCCCGGAAAGGTTTCCAAGTAGAAAATAAGGGCGAAAATGTTAGATTTTGATGAAGCTTTAAGGAATGGTTGCACGCTTGCCCGCGAAGGTATTTAAATTCAAGAAATGGGCCGGAAATGGCCATAAAAACGCGAAATTTCAAAAACTATCCCATTCATCCGATTGCCATAAAACTTTGGGCAACGCTTGCCCGAGAAGGTTTCTAAGGTCCAAAAATCGCGAGATTTGCAAAATACCCTTATGAGTATTTATGAAAGCGCTTAGTGCTTATATTACAATGCCGGCGTGGGTAAATAGAAGCTGTAGATTACACGGTCCAAAATATTGCGAAATTTGCAAATTTTTGATTTGAGATTTTATAGACTTTATAGAAGTATTAACCAAACGGTCAAAAAGTCACGAAATTTGCTAAATATTCATGATTTTAGATTATCATGAAGACGTGTATATGGAGAAAAAGATGGAACGGTCCAAAATGTTTATACCGACATGCAGCCTGACCTAGATTAAATATAATCGCTCTCTTAAGAATCATATGAACCCGGGCGACGCCGGGTGTTCAGCTAGTCTTAAATAAAGCTGAAAAAAAGCCGAAATCACTTTTTAAAAAACCAGAATTTTCGCTGGTTTTTAAAAAAGCCAGATTTGCGGGAAAAAGGCGAAACTGGCAACACTGAGGGATAGGCCGCCTTTAAAGTTATCGATAGCCAACAGCTGACGACAGGCGGCTATCGAATGTTATTATCGACAGCGCTACCGCTGCTCACCGTGCCCAGCTGCCTATAAAAACAGCGACTGAACTGACTGGCACTTCACTTGGTGCGCAGCATCGGACGAGTCAACACTTAATTTAATTTTTCACATCTTTTCTTTTTTTTTATTTTGCTTTGTTTGGCGTTAGTGCCGTTGCCATTCAAAACTGGCCACTAATAGACAATTTAGGGCCGCATTGCGAGCAACTTTGTCTTTATCTTATATCTGTGCTGCAGTTTCTTTCATGGTACCGAACATGCGACAAGCAATAAATTACATTTGACAGTTACTTCCGAGGTGTGCCTTCTCCAGGGAAAGCAAGAAATGATGATCATGGCACGGCTGGATCATGGTCCAGTCACATATGATAGTACTGGCATAAATAAGAAACTAGCAAAATTTTGGACCGATCCGACCACGCCCACCTGTACCGCCCATACAACTCTGTCCGTAAAAACGCACAGATCTCTGCGATGGTACGAGCTAGAGGTTTGAAGTGTATGAAACGAATGCTCCTTATACTTGTAGGCAGCTAATGGTTATATTGAATATTTGAAACGCCCCTTGAAACGCCCTAATAACTTCTACAATTTCCAACAGATTTCGATAAATACTTTTTTAATTTGTTATATATTAGTTTACATCAGTGGTGTCCAAACTCGCACACAATCACCAAACTTGCCAACCACGCGTGGCTGCCTTTTCAAATTTTGGACATCGCTGGTTTACATTATCCAAAAGAAAAGAAAATTTTCGATAAAAATAAAACTCAATGTTCGATATCTTTGTAAATAGCATCCACACTACAAGTTTGACAATAAAATAATGTATGAATGATTGAAAGATAATTTTATTAGCTTTCAATTGGTATTTAGAGCTTATTCATAAGCTATTTTATAATTGAGATACTTGTAATTAAGTGAGAAGATCTTTTTCAAAAATGCAAAAAACGTTATTTTGGGACTATCTCGAAATCTGTTCTACTTAAAAATTTTTTAATTTCAGATTCGGATTCAGCGCGTGATTTTTGATATTGGTATTGATATTGGGTTCAACAGCACGACGGTTTTTGCTGATATGGCAGCCTTCAGTTGGTTTTGCGAAAAATGATTAAAAAGCTAATTTTAATATTAAATAAATTAACCATGTTATTTATTTGATGCAGCCTATCCAGTTAAATAATGTAGTTTACATCTCCAAAACTAATTTTGCTTATCAAAATAGTTTTAGCGGTGAACTTAGCAAAATCTCTACTCAAAACACTAGAGATATGAAACCTACCGAAAGAGATTTCTAAGACACCGAGAATTGGTTTTGGGTTGAAAGTTGGTTGTAAGAGATTTCTGGGACACCGCCGATTATTTATAATGTCATAACCAACAAATAATAAAAATTATTTATTGTTCATGACATTTTAATGATTTAATAACTTTATACAAGGTGTTATTCATTGAGATTCACGGTTGATTATTGCATTACAGTGATTATGACTGAGCGCTGCGCTCTACAATTTAAAGTTTTTTTATAATAGATGTTAATTTATTTAGATGTTAACATTATTGGAGCTATGTAAACCGAGATAATCATACAAATCGGATTTAGGTGACCTTTGACCTTGAATAACTGACGACGCGGCAACGGTACTTTATGAGAGTTTTGACACAAACTTTAGAACACCAAAATGAAGGTGTATACAAATTCTCAGCTGGTTATCTTTCATTCATGCTATCTCCTCCGTCAGTTTTAAAGCTATCCTCACCAAACTTTGCACGACGTCTTCTGGTACATATACGCTGCACATTTGTCGGAACCGGCCGGATCGGATGACTATAGCATATAGCTTAACTTTCCCCTATTTTTATTCTTTTTTTAAGTTATTTCAATATAATTTGCAGTTTTTACTTGCTCGAGGTATATTTACGCTATTGGCACAACTTTAAACTGAGGCACACAACACAACAAAAGAGTCTTCAGGTTGATCGGACGCGTTTCACGAGGGACCAATTCCTCACTCATCAGCGATCTTGAGCCTGAATTTTCTATCCAAAGAGCAGCCTCTCCATGCCAGCGACGGCAAAGCTGTTTGGGAATTCCAAAAGCAGCATGCGCGCAAACACACAAAGAAGACAGCCTAAGACAGGCATTCCCCTGTGTAAGTGTCTGGCCTCCATTGGACTTTGCATTTAGTGAGCAGCCATCGGCCGCCACCTCTGAAGCAGAAGACCACAAATGTTTGCATATACAAACAGGAGTTTTTGTTGTTTTAAATGAAACTATTTTTATTAAGTTTCGAACAACAACGCGGTGCCATGCGTTTTAATACTTTAATGACTGTTTTTATGACCTTTATACTGTTAAGAGTAAGAGTTAAGAGTTAACAGTACAAAGTTATTAAACAGTCATAAAATTATTTCAATATAATTATATCCTTGCAGAGGGTAACGCATAAAAGAAAGCATTTCCGACCTCTTAAAGTATATATTTTTGATCAGCATGACGAGCTGAGTTAAGCCGTCTGTTTCTATGATATCTCATCCGTCAGTCTTTATACTATCTTGACAAAACTTTGCACGAACTCTTCTGGTACAAATACGCTGCACATTTGTCGGAACCGGCCGGATCGGATGACAATAGCATATAGCTGTCATAGAAACGATCAGTCGAAAAACTAGTTTTAGTGAGAAAAACTTTTTTGTTTTCAAAGGAAACCCCTTAAAACTTCGTATTCATTAGTTTAATAGGCTTTTCCATGATTCCACTGGGGTGAGGTTGAAATCGGACAACAATATACAAGTATAGCTGTCATAGAAAAGTAATGAATAAAAAGTAGTCTAATAAGAAAATATAATTGTCTTTAAAAATGGATATTCCATTCCATTAATTTTATATGCTTTTGAATGACTATAGCTTATACCTGCCATAGGAACGATCGGTCGAAAAAAAAGTTATAAAGAGAAAAACTTTTTGGTTTTTAATGGTAGAGTCCTTAAACTGGGTTGATGTAAATATTATCTGCTTCATCTCAATTTTGTCTATATTGATGAAAATTTAATAATAACAAATAAGCAGCTTTGGATACTCGGACAGACTGTTTCGGTGGCCTCCCGGCAACATCTTATCAGTGAGTTTCAAGAGCTGATACCAACAAGCCGTTTTCAAATACCTATTTACTTAAGCTAAGCGGCGAATTAATGCTTGAGAATTGTATGAACGTAAGATCCAATTGATCCTATTTTTGGCTTTGATCTTAGCCCAGCGGAAGGGTGTGCAATTGTGCTTGAAGGTTTCCCAATATGTTAAATTTTTGTTTGGTTGGCCACTGTTAAGTTTTCTGAACATCCAACAGAGTAAACACACATGTCAAGATTTCTTGTAAGCATTTCTTAAAGGGTTTGTTCCCTTTTTGTAAATATCAAGGTATTTCTTGTTTGTTAAATAGAGAAACCGTTAAGGTTTTTATAACAACCATTCCAGCGAGACTACTGTTATGGATATATGTGGGTTTTAGCGACCTGTTTTGATTTATTCTTTGTTGATTTCGTTGATTATTGAATTTTAATCAATCCTTAATCTTGAGACGACTAACAACCACTTTGAATAGCTTTCATATAAAAAAACTGGTATAGGGATTAAGGTTGTGCTTAATCTGCTATTTATATTTATTGTTTCACTTAACTCAGTTAGTTTAACATTATTTGTTGATTGCGAGCTGGCCCGAGGCCGCCAGTTAGTGCCAAGTTCGATACACACTATGACTAACACTGGAGATGATAGCTGCGTCATAATGTGACCATAGTCGCCAGAGTAATCGATAGTCGTTCCTGGCTAGTGGTGGCCAAAAGGAAAGCACAAAACACAAAAGAGGCGCCATCTATTGGTCAACTCTGGAAATCACTCAGCTAGCATTGTTCAAGGCGAAAATGAAATTTTTGTATAGAATCATTTTAAAAAGCTTCTGAAAAAAAAAATTTTTTAGTCTGGATTTTAGACTTATCTTTTTCTCAATCTTAAGAGGAAGCCTTCTCTTTGCAATAGGCTTACAATAGGATTTAGCAGCTTGTATTTCTATGAAGTCATTTGCGATATCAATCATTTAAACTCCCATTGCTGCTCCCATTTTTTATATGAACTACTTTTGTATTTTTTATTTGCAATTTCATGCCGCAGACAAATTGAAACCAACATTCACTCTATTTAATTTCAGTTTACCTACACATTTTTGGCATTGACAATTTTTCAAGCTGATTTTCAACATCGCATTGTTACAATGAAATTGTGAAAACGATAAAAGAATTGAGCAAGTTAATTTTTTTTTCGTATATTTTGTTTTTGGCCATCTTTGCTCAGCTATTTCTGGCTTTACTTTGATTGGCCACAGAGTAGACCTACAACAGTAAATTTTGATTAATTAACAGAGGCTTCAAATGACTCACTAGAGAAATGAAATCGCTGCAATTTGACTTTTAAAAACTTATCTTATCGCTCTAGCGGAACATGAGCAAATAAATCAGACAACTTATCTGAGAAGTTTGATAAGCAAACCGACAAAACAAAATGTATTTTATTTTTTGTTGTTGTTGGGTTTTTTTTGGGTAATTTGCAGTTAGCATGAGGTAAGCATGAAAAAAAATGCAACTAGTTCTTAAATCAGAGTGACTTTAATTAAAAACCACAAAAATTATTAGGCCATAAATAAGTTACGGCAAAATGTGACGCCCACTGCGCACATGCGCACAAGACTGAGACGAAAAGTTTGTTTGAAGAAGGTACGAAAGGTGGGAGGAATGGAAAGGTGGAGGCACATTTTTTACTTATCCCAACATCTTTCACATTGCATGACAGTGCGTGGGTTTTTGGCGCAAAAGAAGCTGCCAGAAGAGTCATCAAAGTTGTGAAGAAGAAGTCTATGATGGGAGTTGAACAATTAGTCACCGTTTGTGTCTAAAGAATTTTAAGATCGCTACAAGTTTCAGGAAAAGGGTTTACGATTTGTATATGAGAAAATTTCACAAGCTCTGCTAGCTTTTATTTAGACTTGTTAGTAAAATGTTTGATTCAAAAATACATTTTGAAATGGTTAAAAATATTCCTGATTTAACAGATTTCTGAAGCTTATATTTGATCCTTATTTACTTACCAACCCCAAGTCACAGTTTCCTAAATCTAAAGCTCACTCAGTTTAAACCTTTTTTCGTTCGTCAAGAATTCAAATCAGAAGGGAAATGCTTACCTGTAAGAAAAAAAGAAAGCAAATATTGTAAAATGATTTGTTAAGCACTACAAAAAATATAATTAAAAAATGTCAGAAATCAGATGTAGGTCTACCAAAGCTAGAAGGCTGATTCGATTGAACTTAGCCCGTCTGTCTGTCTGCCCAGCTGTCTGTTATCGGCCTTAATTTTGGACAGTCTGAGCGCTGCTTATATGTATGTCGGAACCGACCGGATCGGACGACTAAAAAAACGATCGTTAGAAAAATGGATCTTAGTGAGAATTTTTTTTTTTTTTTCAATGCTAGCCTTCCTAAACTCGGCCCAAGTGTTCCTCAACTCTATTTTTGAGTTGAAAATGTTCTCAAAACACAAATAAAAAAAAAATATTTGCAGTCTCAAAAAAAAATTGTTGAAGAAGAAATAGTTCTTGAAGTGAGAAAACCCGTTCTTGGTTAAAAACGAATATATTCATATTCGGGGGTGACACAGGATTCTTTAGAGTTTTTGCTATTGGTTGGTTTGTAAATCTCTCGTAAAAAATTGAAAGCTCTAAAGAGATTTAATTTTCTTATTCGAAAGTCTAGTTAGAAGGTGTGTGTGTGTATAAAATGATGGTCTTACTACAAAACCGGGGTTGCGTCTCTCGCAAATAATTTATAGCAGTTTTCATTCATAGTTTTTTTATGTTTATTTTGACTTGGATAGAATATATTCAGTTCTAAATCGAATATATTGGGAGGTGTTCCAGAAATCTGTAGAGATTTTAATAAACAATTGGCTTTTGAAATAAACTAGGAGGAGTTTATATGTAAAGTGTCAGGAATAATGTCGCCTACTAGATTATAGGGAACGAAAACCGTACGCCCTAAACATACTTGACGCTGATCAGTCGGTTTCAAGTCTCTCAACTTTTGTCATCTATACTGACTGGTACGACAAATTTGGAACTTGGTTCCCGGAGAGAGAGGAAGGGAGAAGGAGCTTTCCATCTATACTGACGGTTCGAAAACGGAAAAAGGCACAGGAGCAGGCGTCTTCTCCGAAGAACTTGCGACACAGCTCTCATACCGTCTACCGAACTGGATCTTGGTCGACAGCCAGGCAGCCATTAAGGCTCTGTCATCAAACGCTACAAAGAGCAACCTAGTCCCCTGTACGGCGACAGCACTGAACCAAATCCAAAAGCACTCCATCACCCTCGTCTGGGTACCTGGACACGCAGGCATACCGGGCAACGAGGGAGCGGACGAGTGCGCAAGAAACGGTTCAGCGATGCCAGTGACACAAGCGGTAACGGACTTTCAAAGTCCCCTGTGAGATATCATGACGGAAGTACAGTGGAAGGCCCGAACTGGCGCAGAACGACAATGGGACCTCGCACTCGGTTGTAACATCTCCCGATCACTCTGGCCAAGATACTCACCCGAAAGAACTTCTCGACTCCTACACTTTAGCAAGAACAGGATTAGAACTATGATAGGAGTCATAACGCGGCACTGCACCATTGGTCATATGGCCATCAGGAAGACCCCTAGAAGGAAGGCCCCTAGAAGACCTGGCTCTTTTTGTGGATTTCTCAAAATGGTTTAAATAGAGACAATGGATACATTGGGCGTATTCAGCAGATAAATCCGATTTACGATTTCCGATTTATGATTGCCGATTTTACCTTCTGAATACAGTGATTGCCGATTGCGATTGATAAATTTGACGAACATGATTGCTGAGATGGAATCATATAAAATGTATGTTTGGTGAGACCGTTTACCGATTTCACGGCCAACTGTTAACCCCAAAACTAAAAATAAACTGATTGCTCCCAAAAATTGTGCATGAAATGAGTTGTGGAAACATGAATTTATTTGGGACGGTCTTTTGTGAGGATGAATTTAATATGGGTATAATTGCTGATCTGGTCAATGCGCAACCCATTGGTAGCCGCTATTGGGGCAATCGAAAAATCAAAAGGAATCGCATTCGCACTAAATCATTCTACGAGGACACAGTTCCCAGGTACAGAATGGACCAATTCAAGGCGCATTTTAGGATGTCACGCACATGATAATTGAATTCTGTTAACTTTGCGTTTTCCAGGAACTTCTTGGTGTAACAGCAAATGCAACGACACTAACAGAGTACGAAACAATTGCAAATTTAAGTTTTTTTAAAGAAGATGCTTTTTTCAATTTGGCTGCTAAGTAAGGAGGAATCTTTCTCGTCTGTTGGCGATCGATTCGACATTCCAACAAGTTTAGGCCACCAAATATTTTACAACATAACAGGGACTCTATCGAGGCTAATGCCTACATATGTGAATTGGCCAAATGACTCCCAGCAAGCTTTTGCTGCACAAATATCTAAACAAAAATCGCGTAGAATCCCAGGTCCGATTGGGGCAATTGATGGGTGCCATATATCTATTAAGAAACCTGATGGAAACACCGCAGATTACAACAACAGAAAGGAAAGTCAATCGGTTATTCTTCAAGGCGCATATCCCGAAAGTTCTGCCTGTTGTCCTTATATAAGCCCAAGAGGAGTCTTAAAGCGCTAGGACTCCACTTGATATCCTCGGCTAAAAGGATTATTCATTGATTAAAAACTCACTAAGTTTTTAATTAATAATGCTTACTTACTCTCAACGCGTGCATCCATTTTCAAATGTCAAATGTATTTAATACTAAATCCTAAATTTTTTATGGTGTGAATGTATTTTTGACCAAATATACTAAATCCAGAAAATAACCTAAACTTAGCAATCATTGTCATTCAGCAGAGAATTCTAAGCAATCGCAATTCGTAAATCAGTAATCGTATATCGGATTTATCTGCTGAATACGCCCAATGATCTTGGCCTCTGCCGAGCAGCATATTTAACCTAACCTAACCTATTCTGACCACAAACTTACTTAAGAAGCTCGGAAAACTAGATTCACAATTCTTTTCGGCATTTTTTGGTTTCGCGCGTTTACTTAAGGGGGTATTGTTGCTTGGGAACATTTTTTTTCCATTTTTTTTGTATATTTTTATAGCTTGGATATTTGAGAATATCTTCCTAGAAGGATTTTTTGAAATTCGAAATACTTTAGAAGATATAACCCTTTTAATGACACAAAGTGACCCGATTTGCCTAGCAATTGCAAACTTTAATCGCGTTTATCTCGAAACCACGTTTTTCGAGCTGGCGGGACTGTTTGCGCCCGTAGTTCTAACCGATTTTGATGAAACCAAGTGCAATCGACGCAGAATTGTCACCTTTATGGCCATAATTCATAATAATCATAATAAATCCTAATTTGAAAAAATGTTTTACTATTTTTTTTACACTGAACTAGAAAAAAATTGCCAAAAATCGATTTTTCATTTTTCAATGGCCGCCATTTTGTAAAAAAATCAAAAAACTATGATTGAAATAGGTGCCCAAATTACATCTGAACTGAATTTAAAGCCGATTACTTTTCCCATTTCAGATGATCCGAAGGGGAGTTATCCGTGCCGCCAGCAGCATACCTTTTTTCGACGTCCAACTTTGAAGGCCGACAACATTTTGATCAGCCCTCGTACAAAGGAAAAAAATTGTTTATTTAAATCATTATGTTCTTAATAAAAGGTCCAAAAACAGCCTTCCAAGCAGCAATACCCCCTTGAGTCCAATGTTCTCGGTTTATTCCCTCAGCGTAGAGGCTTGCCAAATTGACAACATGGCACATTGTGGGTTATATTTTAAAAAAAGGGGCCGCCTGCAAAAACAACCCCACCAACTCTGTACTAGAGGTACACAGAGTATAATAAGTTTGTGCAAAAGTATGTAACAGTCAGAAGGAAGCATCTCCGACCCTATAAAGTATATATATTCTTGATCAGTAGACCTTGGATTTTGCATATTTTCAAACCGATTGGTAAATGGAAGATTCAGATTGAACGGTCCAAAATGCTAAAAAAAAAAAAAAAAAAAATAAAAAAATTTAACGATTTTACCATTAGAGTTTGAAGAAGACTTGATGGACGCCAACTGTAGACGGGTAAGTAGTATAAAACGTGTCTAATTGTTCGCCAAATTTTCATATGAGTTTAGATTATCATGAAGACGGGTAAATTGAGGTGAAGATCGAGCTTGATTTTTCATTCATCACCCATAAGTACATAAATATAATCTAATAATGAATGTTTGTCTGCTTGTAGGTCTGTCTCTTAGAGTGAGAGTGTGACTT
Source organism: Lordiphosa collinella (assembly GCA_018904265.1). Classification (NCBI taxonomy): domain Eukaryota; kingdom Metazoa; phylum Arthropoda; class Insecta; order Diptera; family Drosophilidae; genus Lordiphosa; species Lordiphosa collinella. The sequence continues at coordinate 66,084 of JAEIFV010000988.1, read as the reverse complement.
TTTGTCGAAAAAATTTGAAATTTTAATCTCTGATCAACGCTCAACATTTATAAATTCAATCATATAAGTCCATTTTTGTGCAGTTATGCCTCCCAAAAACGTTCGATTGATCGTTATACGTCTCAAGCACCAAAGAAAATGGCAAAACGAGCTTCTGAAACAAACGAGCAACGAGATGCAAGATTGAAAACTGACCGAGAAATGCATGCGAGAGCTCGATCATCGGAAGCGAACGAGAAACAAGAAGCAAGAATGGAAACCGACCGAGAACTTCATATGAGAGCCCGTGCATCGGAAAGCAACGAGAAGCGAGAATGGAAGCCGACCAAGAACTCCATATGAGAGCCCGTACATCGGAATCGAACGAGCAAAGATAAGCGAGAATGAAAACCGACCGAGAACTGCATGCGAGAGCCCGTGCATCGGAATTGATGCGAGTCAATTAAAGATTAAATTATAAATTGCAAAATGCACTAAAAATATTTATTTCCGTTGGTTTATTTTTATATTTAGTAGGGGAAGGCATAACAACGTTCCAACTGAACACTTGCTTCCATCTGCCTTTTGAGAAGCGACATATACTGAATACAAACAATTCCAGGCTAACTCGATAGTATGCAAAAAATATGCAATTTTGGTTACATTATTAGACTGTAAAAAAAACACAATTATTGTATTTTCATATTGACAAATACTTTTTTAATTAACTGAGTAATGATTAGTTAGTCAACGGTTTTCCATCGGATTACATCATCTTCTTAAGTTTATTGTTTCTACAAGGTTTTTAAAATTTCACAACGATACAAAAATATATTTTTTCCATCTTTAATTCTTGTTTCGTTTGCTGATTTACACAGCTTGAGGTTGGTTTTTTTTTATCGTTTTCTCAACCGCAATTCTTTTGTTTAACTCCCTCTCTCCAAATAACCCTCAAGACCCTCAAAAATTTGTTTTCTGCCTAACAATTTTTTAATTATGCTTCCCGTGTTAATGACGCGCTGCTTAATAAGTACGTTCGTACATATATGGCGAAAAATGTTTACAAAAAAAAAAAAAAAACAATTATCATTGGGGTACAAGTATAAAAGTAAATGAACTCAAAATCAGACAAAGGAAAATATACTATATCAACAGCTGTTAAAATACAAATAAATCATTATACAATAACCACGTTAACCGCAAGCATAATTTTTGATGTGATTTCAATTTAGAAGACTTGATTTATTTATAAACGAAACTGTTAAGTAAAAATGAAAGTGAATCATTGGAAAAAATAAAGTTTAATACTTAAGAGGAAAGTAAGAAGAGAAGAAATGTTAAAATATAGCATAACCAACACTTATTTCAGCATTTGCCATTCTAATGTAAATTATAATCATCTATTTATCATAAGACGCACCCAATACGCAAAGTGAAAAGCTGCGCCAACTTCGGCTCTATTGAAAGTTGTATACCTATACAAAAAAAATATACTTGAATCTTAAAACCTCTACTAAATTTTTGCGGTAAACAATTCTTTATTTTGGTACTCAGAGCGTCACGTTCGCATAATTTTATTTTCCGATAAACCATAAAAAATTTTCAAGAATTGTTGAAATTTCAAAAAATATCAAAAATTTAAACTCCATTAAAATAATAGAATTCAAATTTTTTTTAGAAATTAAATAAAGAAAAGAAAGGTAGTTAAATACCAGTACAATCAAAATGCATTGTTATTTATAAAAAAGCAATTGACACAGTAAACTTAGCAAAATTGACGATAAGACATTGGACTATGCAGAAAGAGTACAGTGAATCAATAAAGTATTGGCACTGCTTCATTTTAAAAGTTTGTTGCTAAATATATTTGTTTATATTTAACTTAAACAAAATATAAAGATGCAATATATTTTATTCAACGTTTGACTTCATTTTACTAATGGTTTAATGGTTTGGCTGCAAATGGATAAAAACCAGCTCGAAAAATTACAGGCACAAATATCATATTCAATGTTTTATGCCGGATTTTGGATCTTTTAATGTTTGTTAAAGCCTCCTTAGGCATTAATTACGCCTTACGAGCGTCTACGCATAATTGCTACCAAGCTGGCAGCCGCGTTTGAGGTTATATTTGCCCATTCTGTCAGTAGTGCTGTTCCGAACTTTTCTTTCCAGCGGATGCCAAATATGTTGTAAGGGATCATGTATGATGATTGCGGAGGCGTTTTTAGTTGCTTGCAATGATAGATTAGATATTCCTGAACCAAATACGACGAATGTTTTTTTAGTCGTTATTTCATAGTTGCATATCGAAAATAAATTCTTTCTTTTTTTTTGCAAATCAATTGTTGTTTTCAAAAAAAGTCCTTAAAATAACACGAAAAGGTAATAAACTTTATTTTTTATCAAAAAATTTGCAAATTTTCCAAAAACCAACTTCTTCATTTCCTTACGATTTTCCTAAGATATTACTTTTTACCACGTCTTTACGATCTTTGACCAAAATTTCTCAGGAACTACTGAACCGATTTTGATAATTGTTTTTCCCGGTGAAAGCTAACACCTAAATGCATCAAATCCATGTTTCAAATCCATTAAAAATAATTTTTATTTGATCGAAAACAGTTGTCGAACTTTAAGCTCGAATTCTCGAATCCACTTTTTCGAAAACATAAATTTTGTTTACTCATTTGCATTTATAAGCAATTAAATTTCAATATATGTTCTAAATTTTGCAAAAAATTAAGTTTTTTTTCTACATTTGAGACCATAGCATTAACAAGACTCACATTTTAACATTTTTGTCTGAAAACGAAACTTTCTGGTAGGTTTTTCTTTACAACTTTTCAATCGGTGCAAAAACAACACAGTTTTGCGAGTTTTAGTGGAGGCAGCTTGGGAACACCCCGTTTATCGATAATATCTCGATAATTATTCGACAGATTTTTTTTTCATATTGATTTTCGTGCTCAGCGGGCTAAAGTACTTTAGTAAATGTGAATTTGGGAGATAGAGAGCTGCTGAGCAGTGTATATATATTACGAGTATATCGCAACAATTACAAAAAACTACAGGAAATTCAGAAACTACAGTACAAAATCATCACCGCGACTGAATTAGCAGCTATTAGCAGCTAATTTTTGGATATGTTTTGAAGAAGTGTTGTATAAACAATTTATATTTTGTTTGAGAGTGGGATCTGATGGGACTTTTGACTTAGTGCTAATGTAATTAAGAACAATCCTCTACTTGTATTATTGACTCACTTTTTCATGCATTTTTAATAATAGTTTTGAGATATACATTCCAATTCTACGTACTTTTCGGAATAGAATCCATTTTGTAAATCCAAATCGGTTAACTTTTCGAGATTCTTTACGCTTCTGAACGATGTGCTATTTTCGATGCGTGACGAGTAAACGATGAGGCACGCTAGGGGGGACACTTCCCCCTTATAAACTGTCACAATGCAAACTAGATGTACAACTATTGCAACCATTAAAAGTCCCAAAAAAAAATTAATTTTTTCCACTTTTGGCTAGCTTTTTGGGATTTGGGACCAAAGTGAGACGGACGTACATGGCTAGTTCGACTCGCCTGTTGATGCTAATCAAGAATATATATACTTTATAGGGTCTTTTGCAAAAAATTAATATAAGTACTCTGTGTACCTCTGGTACAGAGTATAAAAACCGAAGTATTGATTATTCAAAAGTACAGTTTGAGCGAAAGACAAATGCAGAAGTGCAAAATTTAAGACTATGTCTCATGATCCAAAAACCGCGAAATTTGGAAAATTATTCCGTTCATCCAATTGCAATGAAACTTTGGGGAATGGTTGAACGCTTGCTAGGGTTGGTTTCTAAGTTGAAGAAATTTGTGGAAAATGGTAAAAAAACCACGAAAATTCCAAAATTTACGGCGTTGGTAAATGGAAACTGTACATTACACGGTGCAAAATACTGCGAAATTTGCAAATTTTTGATTTGAGCCTGGATTATTGTGAAGATTTTATAGACGGCAAAGGTAAATAGGAGGTATAAACCAAACGGTCAAAAAAGTCACGAAATTTGCAAAATATCATTAAGATTTTTATGAAGACAGGTAAATTGAGGAAAGAGCGAACGGTCCAAAATGTGTATATCGATTGGCAGCCAGCACTAGTTAGAATATAATCGCTCTCATAAGGACCCGGGCGCCGTCGGGTATTCAGCTAGTTTAGTATAAAAGCCACTTGTCGAAAAGCCGTCAAGTTGGAGTGGATGCGCCAATGGATCTCGAGTGTGTTCAATAAGAACTGTTTTGGGAAACCGGATTTATCATTTCAATTCTATTTTGGAACAGAGAACGACATGCAATTAATTGTGATAGATCGGGCAGAAGTTCTTTTTCCCTAATAGCCTTTGCTGAGGCAAGCTTAGTTGACTCATACCTGTTTGAAAATATATGTATAAGCAGTGTATGTTTTGAGTATAAAAATTAGCAAGTTCCAATTTCACTTTCTCATCCCACCACATATGGGAGAATTCATATAAAAAGAGACAAAAATAATATTTTATAAATAATTTTTGAAATAAACTTCCGTATTTTATGGACAGCTGTTTTAAGCATGTCATTAATCTTGCAGCAACACAACCAACCCACTCAAACAGACCATTAACTAAAGTCTCCATAGAGACTTCACAGCCAGCAGAGCGGTCAATTCAGGGCCAAGCTACGTATGACTAAGTCTAAAAGTGTGAGCCTCCTAACTAACTAGTTGTGCTTTGAGGGGTAACTAACAATAGTTAAGATTGAAGATTTTAGATTGTGTTGTACTACTGTTGATGAGCTCAGGCTAAGATCTTAGACACGAAATGGCTGGAGAAGATTATTTCATATAATTCCTCATTGGCCATGTTCTTTTTGTTTAAGGGGAAAAAACTTAAAATTTATGAGTTCATTATGTGGCATAGAGAGGCCCAAAAACATGTTTTATGACTCTTGTGCTGCTTTGTGTATGAGTATGTCTCAGAGTTTGTTTATGTTTTTGGCATTTTCGGTCATAAATATTGTATTTTTCTTGCTGCGGGTAGCTATGGTAAAGTTTGTTTTGAGGGTTGAAATTCAAAGTCAATGCTATTGATTGGTTTATTAGAGAAATTTTTACAGCACTTAAGCAGACATTGCTTTAGTAGTTGAATCACATTTATTGAGTGAGTAAAAGAATTCATCAGAATTGTGCCCGAGCTCAAGTTACTCTGGAATATTTGAGATAGTTTTATGTATTTTAAATTATTATTTCTTTTGCAAATTGTAAATTTAACACAAACTGAAAGGAGGATTACTTTTCTGTCACTTGGGTGCTAATCAGAATAGATTACATTCTTCCTAATCTTAGCTAATCCAGCATGTAAAGTACAATTTGTGTGTTTGATTGTAGCTGATTAAAGTAAATCTTTAAAGTGTTGTAATACACTTGAGTATAACACACACAGTCTAATAAGTAGAGTCATAAATTAACAAGAAACAAAGGACTATTAGAGCGAAAGCACGCGCCACTATGGTTCAATTTCACAATCACACTGATAGGAATAAGTCCAGTCTCAGTAGGCCGCCTGCAGATACCGTCATATCTCAAATCAAATGCAATATTGTAAGACTAAGTTTTCAACTAATAACTGTGTACAATGTAAAAGTTCCAAAAGTTCACATGACGATTTCCCTCATGCAAAATGTCCTCTTACCCAACAGTAAACAACTCCTCTTACCATCTTCACCAGCTATTAAAATAACTTCATGCGATAGCCCTCACCTAACTAACTGAAAAACAGCAAAAAGAAAAAAAAATAGTAATATGTGTGGCAATCTGTCCATAATTCAACCAGCTAAGCTTACCATTATTCAACTGCTTTGCCACCTTTTACCTAGTTAAATATAATTTAGAGTGCAACAAAAAAAATAACAAAAAAAAAAGTGGAAAAATAATAGACAAAGTGACATGCGACTTAGTTCTCAGGCCTCAATGCTAAATGGTTTCCTGGGACTTCACATGTGCTGCTCGAGGAGAAACATTTACGCAAACTGGAAACAATAGCAGAAAGAGCCGCTAATTGCAATACACACTCCAGTCAAGTCGGTAAGGTAGGTGCAAAGAAAATAGATGGAGTGTGAGCGATATAAAAGGAAAGACAAACCGAAAAACAGAAATAACGTTTGCAAAAAAAAAAAAAAAAACAATGCCGTTTAGCCGAAAAAGCCGTTACATAACAAGCACTTGCATAGTTGATGTCTTTAAAAACCGTTTTCGAATGCAGCTTTTTGGAAGCTTTTTCTAATTTTCTAAGCCCGCTGCGCTTGCTCAGTGGAGCGTTTTGTCTCTGGCTGGTCTGACTCACTTGCTCAAAATGGGTCATTCGATTTGCTGTTGGATGTCTAAGTTATTTTAATATGGGCATTTAAACGATTGGGTAAGATGCCCACCAGGCCTAAACTAAAGCTTGTTTGGCCATCTTTAATTTTTAACCACAAATAACTAAAGTGTGGCTGTTGATTTGTAAATTGGGCATTAAATTGGATTTTAATTGTTGTCTGGCCTTGTAAATTCAAGCTGAACCAATTGAGTCTGTAAAGTGATAAGCTAATCGAATTTGAAGTGAATTGGGCAGGCAATCGATAAATGATCCTATGATTTTGTATTCAACTGTGCAACACAGGTTGTGTACAATATTTTTCATCTCTCTGGACAATTTCATTGTAAAGTTCATTGGTAAACCACTAATACCTTAACTAAAATCTAAATACAGCCAAAGACTTAATTAACGCGAATAAACTAAAATCTTAAAAAAAATTTTTTTTTTTTTTTCGGGGGGGGATCGAACCCACGACGGCTTGCAGGCGGTCGCGCACACTAGTCGTTGAGCCACACTGTATTTGGTATGAGCAAAATACTCATTTCAAGGAAAAATCTCTAATTTTTTTCAAATCCCTCATCAGACTATTGTACGATATATTATTGTTTTACGAAACATGTTTTACACCTAAAGATGAGTACTGAGAACGTTTGAATTCTTCTTCAAGAAATTTACTAGATATTCCTTTTTCGCGTGAAGGAGGCGTAAAAGAATACGCTTCGACCGCAGAATGCACACCACCCACAACAGCCGAGGCAGCTCTGGTGACAATTTTCAAAATACCTTTGGGTATTGCTTTGTTTCTAAGTTTCAAACTACAAAATCAGGCAAGGAAAAATTTCTTTAAGTAATTTTTTTTATATGGAATTTGACAGCTAAAGGAAAATTCGAACGTTCTCAGTACTCACCCTAAAAAAGAATTTTCAAACTTTTCCGAAACTTTTAAAACTAGATGACTTCAAATAGGAATAGTACGATAAATGGGCGTATTCAGCAGATAAATCCGATTTATATCCTAAAATTCCCAAAACTGTGACCGAGATAGCTTTAGAACTTCAAAAGCAAAGATCTAAAACCAGTTGGGAGTTGTAAGAGACAGAAATGGAAAGGAAACTGCTGTGTATTGTCTACCAATGAATGAATCGGGAGGCTCTTAAAATAACTGTACTAAAGTTTTTGTTGACAAAACTTAGCTATTAAGTCCTCAAGACGGCTAAATATTCCGAAAATATTTTTGGTAATTTTTATCCAGTGCTACTTTGGTTAATACACCTGGCTGGCCGGGTCGTCCCCAGATACCAGATCGTTCACCTTGTAGTGTGGAAGAGTGGTTTGGTGTTGCAACTACAACTAATATCGAAGTTAAGACTTTAGACTAAGCGTACACAGACAAAACAAAATTAGCTACACGCCACGTGTAGAAACGACAATCCTAAACGAAACGTACTTCACCATGCAAAATTTCACTCGAAAATGAAGAAAACAGAAGGCTTCACGTGGCGGTTAGAAAAAACTACACGAACGTAAAAAGGTGAACGAGGCATGCAGAAAAGTTAAATGCTGCGTGGACAAATGCACAGGCTACATGACAAGAGAAAGTCGCCATTTTTTCAAAGTATTTCAACATTTTACATTAAGCTTTCTGAATTCCACACGGAAATGTAGGTTTTCTACATTAACGTTTAGATATTAAAAACCTACACGCGCGTGTAGAAATACAGAAAAGTTACATTGTTCGTCTAGAAAACTGTTTTCCACACATGCCGTGTAGATTTTCTAAACAAACGTTTGGAATTTCAAATGCTAAATGCTACATTTAGAAAATCTACACGAAACGTGTAGCTCATCGTCGCTTCCCTTTATAACTGTGATTTGCGGCATTGCCTCGCGAGTGCTTATATAGTCGTATGGGTTAAGCTGCCGGCAATTGTGTGTAAGTTCCCAAGACAAGGTAAGTAAGTTGTGAGTTCGAATCCCAGACAAGGTAAGTAAAAAAAAAAATTAAAATGTAAGTTTTTCGGAAAGAAGTCTCTAACCTCTTTGCGCCCCTTCGTCCCATTCCTACCCACACTACCATCCTCCACACATTACCTCCCTTGTATAAATAGTATAGTTGAAAGTAGGATTTTTTTTTATATTTTTATATGTGCTAATTGTGGCGTGTAGAAAAGCTACATACCGCATTTAGAAATGAAAATCTTAAACGTGCATGTAGAAAAGCTACACGCCGCATTTAGTAATGGGAAAGCTGAACATGGCGTTTAGAAAAGCTACACGCCGCATGTAGAAATGAGAAAGCTAAATGTGGCATGCAGAAAAGCTACACAAACTTAGTGGGTTGAAAATCCCTGTGAAACGTGTAGAAAAACTACATTTTCGTGTAGTTTTTACATATGTTCTCTGTGTATGTTTAAAAAGTTTCAGTTTGTATTTGTCTCCTAACTATAGAACAGTGCATGTTTTATATAGTTTGCGAGGGCAGTGCAATTCGATTCATGTAGAATGTTTATGGCTGCCTGATGTGTTAATACCGAGCTTGTTAGGTGGTGCAGCTTCCTGATTTCCTTTAGGATGGGGCATATGGCAATAAAGTGTACAGTGTTTTCAGGCGTCCCTTAACTTCTCATGTCACATGCGCTGTTTGTACCGTATGATTTGGCGTGTAAAGGCAAGATTACTGTCCGTGCTTTGCATATTAGCTATATCTGCCAGATTTTTAATTGGTCATCGAAGAGTTAGCACCGTTTATGTTGTGATTTAGAGTCTTACATATTGCTCTCGTAGAGCTTTGATTAGCCTGAAATTCAAACTGCCTTAGGGATGCGTGATTGATTTGGTCCAGAATTTTCATGTGCGCTAACTCCCACGAGCTTGGATCAGATATAGCTAGAGCAGTGGTGTCCAAGCTCACATACAATCACCAAACTTGCCAACCACGCGTGGCTGCCTTTTAAAATTTTGGACACCGCTGATCTAGAGCTATGTCATGTCATGTATTTTTGGTAACCTGTTAACCGGCAGCATAATTTTTTTCTTATATATGTAAAATGAGCCTGCAATGCTTCGATGTTTAACAGCTGCTTGAAGGTGATTTGCTTAGTTAGGTGTACTTCTGGGTAACTGGAAAATTTTCTTTACAAAGTTACGCTGCTGCTTCTCAGTTTCCTCGTAGTAGGTATGTCCCCAAATTTGCGAAGCATACAACATTATTGAACACAGTAGAATACAGTAGCCTTAAAAAGCTTGTACTTCACGCTTGGCAATATATTTTGTCTGCCGATAAAGGAATTCCAAGTGCTATTTAGGGCGATTTTTAAATCCGATAGTTTCTGCTGCAGATGTCTGGTGAAAATTAAATTATGTGTTAACGTAACTCCCAGGTATTTAAATTCTTTTACGACCTCCAGGCTTTCTCCATTTAGAAGCCCTGGTTGCTTGCTGAGTGAAGCGTTATTTAGAAAAAGTTATTGTTTCCCAAGTAAAAAGTAAGGTTTCTTATCCTAATTTGGCAGATTTAGCGCAAAAATATTTGGGCATTACTCTCCTATTCTCCAACCCTATAATTGGAATGCCGTCTCAACCAGTTGCTCACGGTGGTTGTTACACTCATAATACCCTTGTTCAACTTGCCCATTCTAAAGGTCATTCTCTGGATGATTTAAATGGCCGCATTCTTTCTGTGTATTTTTTCATAAGAGATCAACCGTGACGAATTTAGCCCAAGGATAAATGATCTAGGCTTTTCCACCAAAAGCTGTATTTTCTATCGATATGCTATCGAGTTCAAAAAAGTCACCAATAGGAACAGCTGTTGGTCATGAGTGGAGAGGGTTTTAGCTCAGTGGGAGAGAGTCTTAGCAGAGAGGGAAAAGTTCAGGGCCCCCTTCATGGGTTGTGCATGGCCAAGGTAAACGCCAAATTTTCTTTCCTTGCTATAGAATTGCCATCATATTTCCTATGAATGCTTACTGAAAACTGGCTGCAACATGAAGGGCCAACCATAAGGGGGCGAGGTGTGGGCCGAACTTTGACTCGCAATTGCAAGCAATGCAATCCAACCACTTGTTTTTTTTACGTTAGTGTGACCGTAAAGCTCATTCGTTAGAGGAACAGGAAAACATCACATTTCTTGAATGATGTTGAATGTTTACCAGTGGAACAAGGTTGTAAGATACCACTTCTATTGATTGACTACCATCTGCCTAAAAATGTTTTCCGAAATATTTCTGGCACTTCGCTTAAGGGTAGTTTCTACCCCTGAGAAAATTCCGAATGTAATTCTCAAGTTGGAGCTCCCAGCATGCAGGGTCGCATTTATGCAAAATGCCAAAAATATTTCAGAGAATACTTTGAGGCAGATGGTAATCAGTTCAATGGAAGTGGCATCTTACACCCCTGTTCCACTGGCAAATATTCAACATCATTCAAGAAATGTAATGTTTTCTTGTTCCACTTATGGATGAGCATTACGCTCAATTTAATATTTTGTTAGACTTAAATAAAACTAAACAAATATGATTAAAATTATTCATTGTTTACTCTGTCTTGACTTCAACCCCATTTCAAATGTGTTTAAATGTATTGAAATATAAGTATAAAGCCGTATGGGCTGTGCTTTGTTTTGACACTCAGTCAGTACAAAAAAAATAAACTAAAATGTGGTACATTTTTTCTTAAAATTAGAAAGCCAAGTTTTATATAATTCTATTTTTTATGGAAAAAATTGAAAAAATTGGCTGAGAATTTCAGGAAATTATATTTCTTAAAGTCTGAAGTTCGTTTTAGTAAATTATAATTGTTAATCCAATCAAACATAAACGAACTAGCTTGTTTTGTACTACTTCCCAAAAATATGCCATTTATCAAATTCATTCTACATGCTCTGGCGTATTGAGGCCAAATATAAGTCTTATTCTCAAACAAATTTCTGCCCTTGCTCCCTCATATCGCTTAAGTATTAAGTTTTTGCAATTAAGCAATCGCCTCCCTAGTTATGGTTAAGTCGTTTGAATTGAACATATTAGTTTGGGTGCATAAATTACTGTCATTGGCACGAGTTCAGATTAAATTGAGCCACATCCAACCCCCTACGGCTCCTCTTGTTACCACACACTTTGGCACATGGTTGAAGCCACTTTGCTTGACACTCAAATTTGTTATCTGATTTTGCGTGCGTCTTTGAAAATAAGTGGCAAGCAAAAGTTTTGACTTGCGGCGGGTAATACTCGTATCGTATTTTGTGAAATCGTCTATTATTGTCATCATGCTAACGTTCGATTGGTATGTATATACACATACATACAAATGAATATGGTTGTATGTTTATTTGCATTTGTATTGGCTATTGAAATTTGCGAATTTGTTGGCTCTTAGTCACAACAAAATTTGTTTTATTTTTATATTATTGCAATGAAAGCTGGCCAATTAGCAGGGCTTTTGTATGTATCGAAATGTGTGTGTGTGTGGTGTGGAGATATGGCAAAACGAGATATGTGTGTAGATATGGCTAATTAATTGCCCATGAGTCAGTTGCCACCAAAAGGGTGTGTAGGCGAAGGAGTATTATCTATTCGAAGTGATAAGTTTTTACAAGTGCAATGTTAAGTTCACATGGGAAAAGCATGAAATGTTTATCTCTTGTTTATCATAAGGGTGAATTTAGGTAATTATCTATTTAAAATTGTATAATAATAATGATAAGAATGACTAAGGGCTGATTTCCATTCTTACTACACATAAAGCTATCTGTTGTTTACTATACTTTTCCATGATTCCACCAAATTTGATCGAAATCATGGACAAAATAATAGGTGTGAAAGTTTTTTTTTTAAATATCGATTTAACTCGATATAAACATATCATTTAATATGGAAGCTATACTTTTTTAATATGGTCGCACTGTTTCGGTACAAATTGGGTGAATTCCCGGAATTAATTCGCTTTCTGCAAAAAAATGTGAATTCTTTTATTCTTCTTCTTCTTTGGCCATCACAACCGTTTTACGGTCTCGGCCGCTGCCACTAATGCCCGCCACTCGCCTCTGTCCCGAGCGACATTCCACCAGAAGGACACTCCCAGGTTCGCAATGTCTCCCTGCACCTGGTCACGCCATCTCCGCTTTGGTCGACCTGGCGGGGGAGTGCCTCCCAGCTCTATCGCATGCCGATTGTACACACGCTTTGCTGGAGCGTTGTCATCCATACGAGTAACATGTCCTATCCAGCGCAAACGCTGTTGTTTTATGCGCTTGACTAGGTCAGTGTCCCCATAGAGCTCATACAGTTCGCGATTCATTCGGATGCGAAATTCGCCGCCAACGTTTAGAGGTCCATAAATCCTCCGAAGAACTTTTCTCTCGAACACGCCAATTGCCGCCTCATCCTCTTTTGTCATTGTCCATGCTTCTGCGCCGTATAGCAGGACTGGGATGATAAGCGACTTGTATAGCGCAATTTTCGTTTTCCGAGAGAGGTCTCTGCTCTTGATTCTTTTATTGGTTAGACTGCAAACTCGGCTGGTAAATAAAATAGGTGTATGAAGCAAATCATTAACCTGTAGTTTATAAATACAATTATTTGGTTGCAGAAGGTAAGGTATTAGAAAAACATAACTAAGTGGTAACTAACTTAATAACCATTAAAATTGTATTAGATGGGCCGTGGGCTCACTGCAATGCGGAGGAGAGCAGGCTCATTCGACGACTCCGAGATGAAGCAAAACGTATAAATCCATTGCCATGTTAATGAAACGTTCTCAAAACTTCGAAACCAATGCCTTAAAACCGGGAAAAATAGGTGAAACTCGGGGAGCAACTAGAAAATCATTATCTAAGACCGACGATCGCATGGTTCAGTTGTTTAAGCGCGACCCGTTCAAGTCTTTCAGGACGAATGCCAATGAAATTGGGAATATTGTGTCATCACGGACCGTTCGGCGACGATTGGCAATAGCAAACCTACCAGGTAGAATTGCTCGCAGGGTTGCTTTGCTTCGGTCGGCAAATTTACAGATGAGGAACAAATTTGCATTAGATCGTAGAACCTGGTGCGGACCGGAGGGTGAGAATAAATGGCGTAAAATCCTCTGGAGTGACGAAACCAAAATAAAATTATTTGAAAATGATGCCAGAAGGAATGTTCGTCGTCCGAAAGGCAAAGAATTTGATCCCAAGTACACATATAAATATGTAAAATATGGAGGTGCTAGCCTAATGGTATGGGGCTGCTTTTCATGGTATGATGTTGGTCCGATTCATCGTATTGACGGAAAAATGGACAGATTCGTATATAAAGATCTATTGGAGACGGTTATGCTACCATATGCCGAGGATAATATGCCACTTTTAAGGAAGTTCCAGCAAGATAAGATCAATAGTAGTAGTAAAGGATTGGTTCCGAGAGCAAAATGTGGATGTTCTTGAGTGGCCAAGACAATCCCCGGACCTCAATCCCATCGTGAATCTCAGTGGTGAACTCAAAAAAGAGGTCGGAAAGACTTTTTGTCAAAATAAAAATCAACTTTGGGATATTGTCCAAAGGGCATGGTACAACATTCCAATCGAACTTGTCGCAAGTAAATATCCTCCATGCCAAGACGAATGGAGAAAGTCTTCCAAAATAATGGCGGATATACCGGTTATTAGCTGCCAGATACTTAGTTTAATCTAAAATAAGACCAAAAATAGTGAAATATTGATTTAATTTAAATATTTGTTACCTTACACCTATTATTGTGTCCTGCCAAAATTGACGGATTTAAGGAAATATTTAAGTAAGTTGTTTATTAAAGGGTTTGCGAATCTGTTTTTACTTTTTGATTAAAGTCAATTAATAGAAGTTTTGAAAAAACTTTGATTGTTGAAAAGTTAAAAAAAAAAAAAAACACCTACTATTTTGTCCAGAGTGTATAGTATATAGTATAGCTGTCATAGAAAAGTAGAGTCTGAAAAGTACACACAGAAAAAAACCGTTAATTTTGTACTTGAATTAAGTACAAACGGTGACGATAGTACTGTAAGTACGAAAATACTAGATCCTAGTACAATTCTTGGATCAAGTACTATTTTTTGAGTCCCAAAATACTTGAATTAAGACTATTTCGGGATATATTAAGTACATTTCGAAAATTTTTTTAATATTTTTGATCGTACTATTACGTTGTAATGGGCTTAAGTCAAACCCGAATAACTCTCAAAAAAGTTCAAAATTTTCTTACCCAAATTCCAGTAATTTCTAATGTCAGCCCAAAAACAATATATTCTTTCATAATTGAGTATTTCAAACAAGTACAAAATGTTCTTGTTTTGAGCCCATTTCCAAGTTCTCCTAAAACGAGTTCTCTTTATTGAACCAAAGATGGCTGGAAATATCCAAAATCCATAAATAAACCTCTTTGGTAGAACTATTATAGGTCAGAAATTAAATAACCTTCCATAACAAAAGATTTTGAATCAGTTTGGAATTTTAAGAACAAACTCGCTTAAAAATAATTTACATTTTAAGTGGCACACTTTTCGGAGCAAGCATTATAAGTCAATTTTGTACTCAATCTAGAGCAGTGGTGTCCAAATTCACACAATGAAGCGTTGCGCTTGTGTGCGAATCAGCGAAACACGAAGACAATCGGAGGTGTCCCACAAATCTCTTCCAACCAAATTCCAACCCAAAACAAATTCTCGGTGTCCTAGAAATCTCTTTCTGTTGCTTTCAAACCTCTAGTATTTTGTTAAGAGATTTGGAGAAACCAACCAAAGCCAATACACAAACCAACCAATGCGACTTCTAACTAGCGGACTTAGCAAAGACACAAACAGGGCTGAAGTCTGAAACCATCAATACAGCTATGAACAAAATTTGTTATCAATTATTTGCGAGCGACGCAGCCCTGTTTTTGTAGTTGGACCATAATCTTATACACCCACCTTCTAACTAGACTTTTTAATAAGAAAATGAAATCTCTCCAAGTTCTGGGACACCGACGGATTTTTCAAACCACACCGAAGCCAAAATCTCTAGAGATTTCCAGGACACCCCCGAATGTGACGTTTTACTGCTTTACACTGAAAAAAAAATGCGTGCGATTCAAACATAAAACAAATTAAATCGATGCGCAGCATATTTGTATTGTATCACTAAATGGGCGACATTGTCTGGCCAGACCTAAAGCAACTGTATAAGATGCTAAGTTTAGCGAAGTTTTATCAATTTTATTGTTGTCAGGTTGGATGAATTCTTCCTTGTCAGCTATAAACATTAAAAAATGTCTTGCCTGCATCTCTAAAATTTTTAAATCTCTCTCCCTCCCCTTTATTTCATTATAACCCCCGTGGCAAAGTTGGTAGAGCCTTTTAATAACATCAAAGGTAAAGCGACATGCAACGTAATGGCACAATAAACATTGAGCGTTACCATCCATATTCTCAATGAAAAATAATTCATTTTCTCAATTGAGATCAAACATTTTTTTCGGTGTAGTGTAAAAATCATGCGCTTTATGGTCTTTCCTCATTGAATGCTGCATAGCAACTGACCGGCCGAACAGCCGAACACATGAGTCGTAAGAGCAAATGCTGCCGAGCGTTCTATTTATAGAATACACATATTCTGTCTATCTCTATATATGTGACGCTGCGACGCCGGCAGAATTTGGCTTGCCAACCACGCATGGCTGCCTTTTCAAATTTTGGACATCGCTGATCTAGAGTATTTTGTACTTGGACTTCCTGTAAGTACAAAATGTTCTTGATTCAAGAACATTTGTTCTCATTTCAATAATAATAGCACTTGTTTTTCGATTTTAGTATGTTTTGTTCTCAATTTAAGTAAACCTAATAACGAATCATACTTGAAATTTTAGTACAAAACTGGCAGCCGTTTTTTTCTGAGAGTAGTCTTAGTTAGAAAAACTTTTTGGTTTTCAATCGAAATGTCCTTAAAAATTTTTTGTCAAAATCGGATTACTATAGCATATAGCTGTCAAAGGAACGATCGGTCGAAAAACTAGTTTTAGAGAGAAAAACTTTTTTGTTTTTAATTGAAACGCCTCAAAACTTTGTATTTCTTAGTTTTCTATGCTTCTTCATGATTCCACCAAATTTGGTAGAAATCGGACATCTATATAGTATAGCTGTCATAGAAAAGTAGAGTCAGAAAAGTAGTCTTAGTTAGAAAAACTTTTTTGTTTTCAGTGGAAATGTCCCCAAAATTGGCTTGTATTTGTTTTATATGCTCCCACACGATTCTACAAAGTTTTGTCAAAATCGGATGACTAGAGCATATAGCTCCCATAGGAGCGATCGGTCGAAAAACTAGTTCTAGTGAGAAAAACTTTTTTCTTTTTAATGGAAACGTCCTTATCATTGGCATATACTTATTTTATATACTTTTACACAATTCTACAAAGTTTTTTCAAAATCGTATGACTATTGCATACAGCTGCAGTACGAATGGTCGGTCGAAAAAGAAGTTCTAGTGAGAAAAACTTTTTTGTTTTAAATGGAATCGACATGTTAGTTTGTTACGCTTTTCCGTGATTTTCCATGCAAGGGTATACATACTTCGGCCCTAGCCGAAGCTAACTTTACTCTATTTTTTTATCATAAGAAAAATAATTTTCATTCAATAAAATCCAATTCTTTTTTGGTGTTAATTAACCTCGAAAAAATTACATAAATCTACACGCTTTATGAGACATCAAAATTCAGGTGTCCATGGATAGGCTTTAGCGTAGCGATTACCTCACTCTCCCAGTAATTGTCACAGTCTGTGCTTTGGCCTCATCAAATTACATGTCTTGGCCAGAGGTGGAGAGGCCTTCATGTCTTGGATTCATGATCAACTAACTGTAGCAAAAAAAAAAACAGCCATATTTCCATGTTATTTAATAGCATAAATTAACCATTTACAGGAAGCAAAACAAATCTTCATGTCCGCTCATCATGTTTGATATTGATTTAAGTTTTCATTTTACATAATAATAATCAAACGGTAACAAATTATTTTGCTGTCAAAGTTTATTGATGTGCAATTTATGTATAACAACTGCAAATTAATCAACTGAGAGTGGTCCGTAATTATTTGTGGTCCTCTGCATTGAAAAGCTGACAACAGAAATTACTTCAAAATAGTTTTTTGTTTGTCTTGATGGTGAACAATTTATGAAGGCGCCAGCCACAGCACAAAAATTTGTCTGAGGGCTTGTTGACTCCCCACGAGAAAGAGAGCGTAGCATCTCGAGACTACCACAACAGTGAGGGGGACGTCTTCTATGTCACATATCGTGGGTTTGCTGTGTGCATGTGTTTAATTTGTATAAAAATATTTTTGCCATATTTTGTTGGTTGTTATAATGAATTGTTGAAGGTGAAAGCATTTTCACTTTCGAAAACAATTTTCGGTGTCAAAGCCGGCTGCCGCTGGGAACAATAGAAACTGACTTGATAATATGCTCTGAAGGTGAAGCTGGGGTAGGTGATTGTAAACAAATCATGAGAAGCTACTGTTTTGATGTTATTGAACTGTTAGCTGAGGTGGAGTCGGTATCGAATAATTGAGGAGCAGAGGAAGTGATTAGACATAATTGGTATGAATAGTGAGACCAATTGATGAATACGTGTGAAGCAAAGTTTTTGGATAATTTTAAAATTATTAAATTAGTTTTATGCTTAAAAATATTTGAAATATTCAGGGTCAAGAAGAAGAACAAACGAAATCATTTCTTTCACTTTTTTGTCTCTTTTCCTTTCTCAGTCTTCTCCCTTGATATCAAACGGCCGCAGACATGCTTGCATTGAAGCGCTTTCGTTGCCTAAGGCCGTGGTTAATAAGCTTTGGCGAAACTGTGGTTTCCTATCCTGTATTAATTATCTAGATATAAAATTCTGACAAATCAAAAATTGGTGTTCAACTTCAAGTTTGGTGTGAATTGAACTAACCAGTTTTAAACTTTTTAGCTCATGCTGAATCATTCCTTTTTCCATTATTCTGTCATTCTCACATATGAAATACAATAAAGTGTGACACCATCTCCTCCTCCTCCGCATTGAACACCAACAATGCTCTCCCATTTAATTCGTAGCCTGCTCCATTATATCTAGTTCACAGTTCACAGACAATCACCCAAAAATAAAACTGCTGTCCCATTGTGTGAAACTAAAACGTGTTTCTACGCCCAGTTGACCAAGTTTCGCCTTTATTTCTCAAGTCAAACTCTCGCTCTGGCAGAACAATTGTAAGCCCAGTCGTAGTTCAATTCAAATCGCTCGTTTATCACGTTTTACACCTTTTGGTTGGTCATTTTTAAGGCGGGGATAATATGTAGGCGTTTGATACGCTTAACATTTTATATAATTCAACATGTTTTGTTCACCCTTTGGCATTTTCTCTATCTTTATTTTTATTGCTTTAATAACTTTTGCGCTTGTTGTATTTTGTGTTATTGACTAACCAGTTTTTTTTTCTTCTCTCTCTTCTAATTTAATCAAACTGTTTTAGAACGGCAAACACAATTGAATGCAATTAACTGCTCTTTGATCAATTTTGATATGAAAAAAAACTTTGCTTTAGTTTTAGAACTTAATTTCATTTAAGTGTTTATTGATTGGCCTTGATAGTTGGCAAGAACTATGTTTTTTCTCTCTCGGAACAGGATGTAGTTAGCTATAGAAACTAGAAGTGAAATACCATAATTTTGTAGTAATTTTGTTTGGTATAATGAGAGGAAATGTGTTTGCTGTGGTGCAGAATAACTGTGGGGAATGTCGGCAAATGCAGAATTCTGTGGTTAACAGAGAATCATTTACCCCTTTTAAGCATCGTACAAATTAAAGATAAGAAAAAAGGCCATCAAAATAATTATATGGAAAACAAATTAATAAATCATTAAAAACTAAAATGTCTGTTTCATAAAATAAATATTCATAGACATCATCAAAATTCCCTTTGCGTATACTGAATATTATTTTAATAATATTATTTGAGTTTATCAGGCCTGTTCCCGTTTTCGATTTCGATCAGATCATGCGGAATCGGAATTGGTAGCTGTTCCCGTATCCGAAAAACGATCAAGTTACTCGGTTTCAAAAGTTTTGCCTAAGAGACAGTGGAATGAAAAGTAAATGCCAATTTTCTTGGCAACGGTGATTCATTTTTTGCAAACATTTTTATTTTAACATGTCAAATATTGTGGAGATTTTGAAGTATGTATAGATAAATCGATCCTTCAATTTGACTTAAAATCATTTTTGTTCAGTTTCTACCTCAGAAATTGCATGTAGACGAAAGAAAAACGATTGAAATGAAAGAGTTTATTTCTTTGAGAGCAGCAAGCTGTCCCCCTTGTTCTCTTAATATGCCTGTCGGCAGTCTGCATTTCTTTTTATCAAGGTCGACTAACTCGATACCCAGATATTAAGGAGATAAAAAGCTTAAAAGGTTTTTCGAGGTGCATATTCCTTTTGTATCAACGGTCCATGGAATTAGATTTTGTGGCCTAAATTATTGTTATAGAAACCACTATGAACTTATGTGTTCCTTAATGAAAAGCCGAAAAGTATGCATGGTCTTTAACCCCATCTATATAACCTGTATAAATAAGTTTAAAAGAATTTTTTTCTAGTTTGACGATTTGTTTTAAAAATTTGTTACAAATTCATATTTCAAAGAATTGTCCAGGGCAAGCCTCTACTTGTTTCCATCTTTCTGGCAGTTTTCGGATCCCATCATTTAGTTTTGGAGTTCTTCAAGAGAGCGAACGGGCTGATCCTCAAGCGTAAACAAACAGTAGTCGGAAGGGGAATTGTAACGGGTGACATCGAAAAACCTACACAAACTTTAAAATGCCGCCATAACCACAATTTTCAACGGATCTTTATGAAAATTTTACAGTTTATTTGTGACTACATTTACAAAAGAATTGCATCAATGGATTTGGTCGAAAGGACCGTTAACAACCACTCGACGTAGCTTCTGGAAAATGTCTCCGCAGGCGACCTGTACGATCTTGGGGTCGTATTTTCGGATACATAAGCGAATCATGTTGGTCAGTTCTTTGATATTTTTGGCCTTCCAGTTGTTTTTATAAACTGAAGCACTCAGACTTCCAAACAAATCTTCAATTGGACGACACTGTGGCAAGTTTGTTGGGTTCTGTTCCTTTGGAACAAAAGGGATATTGGCAAAAAGGCGATATTGGTTGCACATCCACCGACACTGATATTTGACAGTTTGTATTTGGTCAGGTGTGTAACTTGGTGCTCTTTGCTTACGGGTGGCAACCATATTATTCTTTTTCAGCACTATACTGATGTGTTTTTGGCTGCATCTCGTTGACTTATGTTGTCTTTGTTGTTAAAAAGTTGGGTTAGCTTTTTAACAGCTTGGCCGTTCATAATGTTTGCGTTCCGACCACTTCCAACTTCTCTTTTTATTATTTTTTGCTGCAAAGTACTATCAATAGTGCGTTTGGACTTGCCCTCTTGGGTAAAATGGTTTACTGTAAAAGGTCAGCGTGCATTTCGTAGAATTTTACAACGCGATCACGAAGACGTTCTTGCTCGGACGGCATGATGGCGACTACTTGTCAAAACTATTGTCAGGGGGGCATGAAAACGCGTTGCCAGGAGAACAAAGCTTTAATGTAAAGCTCAGCTAAGTGTGTGCAGATTTTTAGTTGTTGTTTTTAGTTTTAGTTGTTATGTTTAGTTTGGCGATTGGAACGCTTTCCTTTTTGTCATTGTAGTAGCTGTCCCTCAAATTGTATTTTGTAGGCTCAGAAAGAAAGCCTAATGATAAGGCTTCAAAATTTAGTTGCCAGCAACATTGTTCGATTCGATTTAACACTAGTAACACCACCTTTAAAAAATCCTTTAAAACTTATTTGTACAGGTAATAATATCAAAAAAATTAAATGTTCTAAATTCTACCAATACAATATTTAAATTTCAAATGACAAAGTGTCATTTTCGAAAACATCATCATATGAAAAGTTAGATATGTATTTGAATATTTTAAACTGGGACGTGTCTGATAATATAGTAAGAGTGAACCATTCAACAGAACCTGGTTCTTAAGGTTCCAAAAGCTATATTGTAAACAGAACTGGTTATATTTAACCCAAAATTCATCCCCGATATTGTCATTTAATAAGGCCATTCGCCAATAGTTTGCTTTAGTTGTTAACGAGGGTTTTTTTTTATTTTCTTTTGATTTCCCTTTACAATCACTTCGGCTTCCATTTGTATAGGGTCTTTCTTTCATTGTCTTTCTAAAAATACCTATTTCGGTCATTCATTGAGCAACTATTCGACATTTTTTCTTGCATTTATTTACTTGGATATTCAAAATATCCCCAAATCTTTGGGTTAGTCCTTTTAGTGACCCAATGTGACTAATTCCCAAGAATGCAAGGGGTTATTGGATTTTTAAACCCTCGTATTTGACCTATGCGTTAAGTTCTCCGGCACCGGACCGATTGATGAAACAAAGGAATCGAGGGAATACTTCATTTAAATTATGAAAGTTTTCATGATTCTCATTTGCGTGAAGGCAGAGTGCGTTTTTAAAATTTTTACTATTTTTTTACACTAAACTACAAAAAAACGAAATTGAAATTTTGAGCATTTTGTCAAAAATCACAAAATAGTTAGGTCACGAGATTACAATCGTTATCGTTTTTTCATCGACGCGGCGGAACGTCCGTGCGATTTTCACTCCAACTTGAGTCTCTACTTGAACAGCCCTCGTACGGGAAAAATAAACCTTTTAATACAATAAATAAAAAGTCAATCCGTTTTTAAAAGATTTAGGGTAAAAGATTACTACCGAAACTAATGGCTTGGTAAAAAGGATTGGTTTAGGTTCCAATTTATTTCTGTATTCGGTTCCGAATAGGTATCTGGATTTGAATTTCGATAAATCGGTACGTATTGGTATGTACCGGAAAAATTTAAAGAAAGAGCGTTCATTGTCTTTGCGTTTACCCTAGTTCTTAACGGAAACTAATGAGCTGTTCTCCAGAAAATAAATGTTCAACGCTTACTTGAGCAGCTGGAACAGCAAAATGGACTTTCATAGTTCTTAAAATTCTAAAAACTGTCGAATTCTCTGACCAACATTTATGCACATCTTCTTTTTGTAAGAGTTTAAGGCCCTCATCTGGTCAAGACGACTATATTTTAACTTTTTTTTTATTGTGGAAAGAAATCGGAAAAAGATTTTGTAATTATGTTTTTGTATTTGGCTGCTCAATTCATTAAAGGCAATACAAAATTAAAAATGTGTGAATGCGAAGGCTTCTTAAAAAGTTCTCGGACTCGAAAGTAGGGTCTTCCAAAAAAAGGAGTGTTGATGGTTCACACCTTTTCGAGAGTCACCATTATCAGAAAGCAAAACGGAAAACGGGAAACTAAGTAAGAATGCCTTGATGGCCCGAAGCGGAATCATGAAAAATATTGAATTTGTAAAAGTTGCGGCCATTTAAAAATGAGAAATCGATTTTTTACATTTTTTTTTTTGCAGTCCACTGAACAAAATAATAGGAAAAAATTTTTATTTTCAATGATTGAGGTTACGTTAATTCTGCGTCCATTAAGCCCTTCATCATCAAAATCGGTCTAGTAGAACATGAGAAAAATGTGAACCATTTTGAAAAACGTTTTTCGTTTTTCTCGAAACCATAATTTAATAACTACACAGAGAAAAAAGATCCATAAAGATCCATTAGGAATGGATATTTGTTAATATCCTTTTTTTGATATTAAATATAATATCCATTTTTCATATCCTTTTATGATTTTCAGCTCCGTTGGATGAAAATCTAAGATCAATTTAACATTAAAAAGATATTGATTATTATAAGGTCCAAATGGATTTCGAAATCATCTAATGGATCATGATTGACCATCCTTTTTTTTGTGTATCGATTCTAAAAACTAAATAATAAAACAACTCAAGTAATGCATGTAGCGATTTTGGATGATGTTTTAAGAGAAGAAAGCAGTTGGGGCAACAATGACATCTTAGCAGCCCACGAAAGAGATATGGAAAATGGAGCATTGCGCAGGTACTTACTGCTTTGCTTGAGCGCTTACAAAATAACGTGTACACTGTACAGAGTATTTTGTGGTCGGGGCAGTCGACTTCTTTTTAAATAAACTTTTTCTCCTTACAAAACCATAGTTCAACTCACACTAAAGCTTCAAGATTAACAATAATTTTATTGAATCATAAAATGGGTGCTAAGACTTCTGCAATAGTTCCGCCTTAATAGGTGTTTTTTTTTAAGAGTTTCAAGTGTTTTTAACCATTATACAGTTTTTAAAAGCCACAAATCATTCAATCATTTCTTCCGCCTTTTGAGCCGTCTGGCCCACCTACTGATTCTGTGTCACTTACTGACCATATAAAGAACTCAAAACTAAACAAACAAATCGTGTGAAAAGTCTACCACCTACATTATATTTTTTTATCTGACCACATCTAAAGTTACATAAAACAGAAATGCGTTCTCTAAATGTATAAATTTTTTTTTTATAAAATAAAAATTAAACCTCTGGCTCACGTCTGAAGCTGGTGAAGTCATCAACACATTGTCCAACGATTTATCGACTGCCGTTGTTGTTTTTTCGCGAATAAAAATTTCAAAATTAACTAATTTGCATGCCAGTTCGTTCCAATTGGTGCAAAACCAGTTTGTCTATATACTTACTTAAATATTCGTGTATTCTTCTCTCGATGATTCAGCCCAAGACTTGAAGAGTTGAAGCACAAATTTGAGCTCATTTACCTGAGGGTAAGCATTTTCTTCAAGTGCCCCGGTTTGCCCTCCATTTGGCTTGACGACTATGCAAATTCATTCATACACGAGACGAACCAAAGTTTTGTACCATAAGTACGTTCTCCTCCTAGGCAAATTAAGGCCGTTCGACATAGTTTGCTATG
This sequence comes from Lordiphosa collinella, assembly GCA_018904265.1. Classification (NCBI taxonomy): domain Eukaryota; kingdom Metazoa; phylum Arthropoda; class Insecta; order Diptera; family Drosophilidae; genus Lordiphosa; species Lordiphosa collinella. The sequence continues at coordinate 41,777 of JAEIFV010000988.1, read as the reverse complement.
ATTATTATTGGACATTAGCTGGGTACTGACCCGGTATGGTCAGTAATAGCATTTCTTTTCGTTTGTTTGGGCTGCAAAATGTCATGGTGACTGTTTTTTTACTGTGGCAAATTACTTTCCTTATTGGTTTGCCATTTGTTTACGTTTTTTTTTTGTGTGTCATAGGGGAAACTTGAGTTTTTAATGCGGATTTTCCGTATTGCTTGTGCTTTTGCTTTTCAAACTAATGAGCTTTATAAGTGTTGACAAAGTTATGGACGTATGGAACTTGTTACCGTTTCAGGGAAACTGTATCAAGAGGGCTTTGAACTTAGGATGGTTTTATGGTGGGGATGGGCTCAGTATGGGAAAGTTCTTAAAAAATGGAAGAAGAAGTCTAAAAGTGTACAAAAAACGTTTAAGGTTAGAAGACCGGAAGACCGAATAAAAAATGAACACAAAATAAAGAATATATATCTAATTTTCGATTTCGGATTAAAGTAAAATGTTCTGCTTCTAAATTTCAATTTCTCAAGCCTCTGACTTATCTAAAACCATTAGAAACAAAGCCTATTTAACCTCAGCAAACTTTCCCTAACTTAGGATTTGGTATTCGACTTAATTTTAACTATGATTTAAATGGGTTCATTGTTCTGGTAATGGATTCAAACCCTGAACTTAACAAAACATTGAAACAACTTTAAGGAAAATAAATTTGCTGATACTTTAGTAAGCTTTATTAAATATATTTACTCATAAAATTTTCTTTCGTTATTAACCATATCAAGGCCCATGAGCTCATTTACATTTCCAGAATCGAGCACACAAATGTTATAATATTATGGTTAATGCAAAAAAAAAAGAGGCCCAAGCTCGTAAATTGGCACACACGCTTCACCAGACCGCAAAATAACGAAAACGTAAAATGGGCGAGCTTCGGACCACATCAAAAACAACAACTAACACCTACTCGTACTACCAACACCACCGCGACGACCAGTCTAATTACGTCAGTCCGCCATATAGGCTAGTCTCCAACTAAATTGACCACAAAGGCAAACAAATGACATTGTGAGTTCCAAAAAAAAAAAAAAATACAAATTAATTAGACAATTTTTGCATATGGCCAAAACGTAGAAGAAACACGCAAAACTGGGAGTCAAAAATTTTCGCTAAACGTCTGACTAACCAAACCCATAAGTAATGTCAAGGTGACAAAAATTTGCAAGATTTATGCGGCATCCACATGCCACAGAGCTTGGTAAATGAATTGAAATTGTATTGAAAGTGGAGGAGCCTCTTCATTGAGTCGTTACGCTTGTCTGGTCGAAATTTAAATGACAATTGGCCAAAAACCAGAGAATGAGTTGACCTTTGTGGCTTGGCAATTTTTTTTTTATTTTTGTTGGTTTCCAAATGGAAAGTGGAACATGGGAATAGTTTTGTTTTTGGGCATTTGTACGTATGTAATAACTTTAATCGTTTTTAGAGGATGATCGATATAGAAAATGAATCATTTTAGAGTGCAAATAAATCTATTTTGCAACATGATGTTATTTTATCCAGCTTTACCCCTTTGTAACAATATGCAGAAAAATATGTCTTTAAAAAGCAATGCTGGCTTGCAATTACGCAAGACTACGTGTGATTTTTTTTGCAAATTTGTTTTTTGATGCCTAAAACTGACAACATTTGTTCGCACACTGAGAGAAAAATCAGAAATCACGAACTTTCAGTGTCGAAGGTACAACGATATTGAAAAATCTTGACTTAAATATGAAATACTTGATAGCTTTTTATCTAGTACATAAATGTTTGATTTCTAAATCGATTTTGATATGTTAAATTTAGTCCTATATGTGCATACTTAAGAACTATTAATAAAGGGTGATTTTTTAGATATTATCTATTTGGCAACACTGGTTTAAACCGCTCACGCACGTTTCGTGTTTTGTTTCACTGTCAAACATCTTCAGTTTGTTCTATAATTTACCCATGAATCGTCTTACAAAAGAACAACGCTTGCAAATTATTGAATTTTATTATCAAAATGCGTGCTCTGTTAAGAAAGCTTATAGCGCGCTTCTTCCATTTTATGGTCAGTTTAATCGACCCACTGAAACGGCTATTCGGGCTATTGTGACTAAATTTCGCACCAAATTTACATTGTTGGACATTAAACCACCAACACGCTTACGTAGAGTGCGAACTGAAGAAAATATCGCAGCTGTATTGGCCAGTGTTAATGATGACTATCAATTATCGATTCGTCGCCGTTCGCAGCAATTGGGCCTCTGTTACTCAACAACGTGGAAAATTTTGCGGAAGGAGTTAGGTGTGACGCCTTTCCAAATTCAGCTGGTGCAAGAATTGAAGACGAACGACCTACCGCAACGTAGAATTTTTAGTGAATGGGCTCTTGGAAAGTTGGCCGAAGATCCACTTTTTTACCGAAAAATTGTATTCAGCGACGAAGCTCATTTTTGGCTCAATGGGTACATAAATAAGCAGAATTGTTGATTTTGGAGTGAATATTAGCTAGAAGCATTGCAAGAGCTACCAATGCATCCAGAAAAAGTCACAGTTTGGTGCGGTTTATGGGCTCGTGGCATCATTGGACCGTACTTCTTCAAAGATGATGCGAATCGTAACGTAACTGTGAATGGTGAGCGCTACCGTGAGATGATATCCAACTTTTTCGGTGAACATTTTATTTCACGTTCGGGACCGGTCAATTGGCCGCCTAGATCGTGCGATTTAACGCCTTTAAACTATTTTTTGGAGGGCTATGTTAAAGCTCATGTCTATACAGACAAGCCCGGTTCAATTGACGCATTGAAAGACAAAATTGAAGTATTTATTCGTGAGATACCGGCCGAAATGTTGGAAAGAGTATGCCAAAATTGGACTAAGCGGATGGAACATTTGAGGCGCAGTCACGGTCAACATTTGCATGAAATAATCTTCAAACATTAAATTATATGGACCGTACTATCTATTCAAATAAAAATTGCATGCGTTTTTCTGAATTTTATGTGTTTTTTTTTTAAACTTTTCTGTAGCTCTTAAAAAATATTATAAGAACCAAACATTCTTAATTTAAGCCTATAAAATTCTAAAATCAATTCGTTTTATCTGTCCTGCATGTACGAGGTATGTTCAAAGGAAAAGGTGAATTTTGAATTTTTAAGGGCTGTGTACATTCGATTATCGATATTTTGTTTTTTTTTTATATTCGGAAATTTTATCATATGTTTGGCTCCCCGTGCCATTTTTTTCTATTCCCAAAACTGAGGAGACCAATGAAAAGAAAGCGCTTGATGGCACACAATTGATGAGATGAAGTCAGAATCGAAGAACGAGCTGATAGCCTTATCGAAATGCGCATTTCAGAAGTGCTTCGAGGATTGGAAAAAGCGTTGACACAAGTGTATTATATCCGAGGGCTATTACTTTAAGGGGGACAAAATGGATATGGTCAAAATGGGCATCAAAATGTATACTAGGTATAGACTAGTATAGAGTATAGAGTATAGGCTTTACCGACTTTCTTCCTTGTTTTAGGAACATTTCGTTCAAAGAGTAAGGGCACCACAAAGCGTAAAGTAAATTTAAGTACGAAACGGGATAAATACAAGGAGCCGATACAACATAAAAAATAGGGGAAAGTTAACTTCGGCTCGACCGAAGTTTTGTATACCCTTGCTGATTGGTTTTCTAAATAAGACTACTTTTCGGAGCTTACATTTCTATTGGAGCTATACTATATTGATGTCCGATTTCGACCAAACTTAGAGCAACCATGGAAAAGCATAACAAACTCTTAATTAATTTTTCTCACTATAACTTCTTTTTCATACTGCAGCTATATGCTATAGTCATCCGATTTTGACAAAACTTTGTAGAATTGTGTTAAAGTATATGAAATAAATACATGCAAACGTAAAGGACGTTTCCATTAAAAACAAAAAAATTGTTCTCACAAGAACCGATCTTTCCTATGAAAGCTATATGCTAAAACTGACGGAGGAGATAGAATAGAAACAGGCGGACAGACGGACAGGGCTAAATCAACTCAGCTCGTCATGCTGATCAAGAATATAGATACTTTATGTAGTCGGAGATGCTTCCTTCAATGCGTTACAAACATCCGCACAACTTTATAATACCCTCTGCAAGGGTATAAAAACAGCGCTCGCGGCCCACTGTGCTAAGAGCGAACATTCTCTTGATTTCGCATCAGTAAGCTTAATAGAAAGAGAATAGCACTATAATAAACGGTTACATTAAAAATACTTCACATAATCAACACACCTACACATGTTACACTAAATTTCACGACAGACACTGATAACTGTGCTCATTTGTATCGTCATTTGACAAATCAATTATCAGCCTTAAACTCCGCAGCTGACAAGCAAAACGCTGTGACTCCTGTATGTATAAATGTTTTCATGTATAGAAAAATGTTCAGTTAGCAAAAACTTTTAGTTCTTTTATATTATTTTTGTCAATAGCCCTGAAGACGGGTTCCGAAGGAACCCGAAATATATCGGAGAAAACAAAACCTCAAAATAGTAGCGTTTTATTTGTTTACATTTAATCACACAAAAAAAAACACGACCTGGTGCCATAACTTATTTATTTTAAAAATGTTTTTTAATGTCATTTTCCATTAACTTTACCACATCTGCTCAAGTAACTTGAAAACTTTCGATGACTCATCAGGTGGTTTGCATTTCTAATATATTTTAAGTACTGTCATTTGTATCTATGACCTTTAAGTAGACAAAACACACACGTTGCTCATATTCCCAGAACTGTAATTTATTTAGTGTATATTGATTTTTGTTCACCTGGTCTCCTACGAAATAGATGTTCAACTGCATTAACAGAAATTACAGACTGGGTATTAAATATTTAGACAAACAAATGTAGAGGTAACGCTTCAAAAGGGTCTTTCAATTGGTCAGAGGGCAATGTTTGCGGTACATGTGTCACTTTAGACACACGCGCAGTAAACTACTGAACTATATACTATATCACGTAAGGTTATTGATTTTTTTTGTTGCTCTCCATTTACTATGCAACTGTAAACTAATACTGTGGCTGTAGGCTATTTTGTCTTTATCACAAAAGTCCGTTGACTAAATGTTGACCTTGAACCGCTGTTTTGGTGGTGGAGTTGCAGGCTTCCACCTGTTCAAACTCAAATAGAAATGACAATAGATAAGCTAGCTGCGGTTCAAGGCGCACACCTAGCCTGGCTCAAGTTCGTGGTCGTTCATTAGCATATTACAAGCCTCAAACTCCCCGAGAATGAGTAAGTGAACGATAGTTAGGCTAATGTACTTTTGGCTTGACAGACAGTCGTCGAACTGCCAGCAAAAACAATGTTTTCTTATCAATTCTATTGGTTTTCCCCCCATATTAATGACATGCCAACAATGCATTGGAAATGTACAATTGTAGGAAATGGTTAAAGTCTCCATTTTCCGTTGGTGTCAGTAACCCAAACGGAGGACAGAACAAAATGTTGAACTTGAATTTCTTTTTATTTTTGTATATGCCAGCTTAATTTCTTTTAGAGGTTTGGCTTATTTGCGTTGTATGGTTTAGTCATGCAAAGCGAGTACACTGGCTTTTTTGAATGGGTTTGTATGACTTCATCTTCATTTTCGAAATGAAAGTGCGAAGGTCAGTTGTTTGGGGAACGGCTTTGTAGTGTATAATATCCTGTTACCATTATGATGAAATTTGGATGACTAAAAGATTTTGTTTGTAGTTACATTTGTTTGGGGTTATTGTATAAGAGTTTCGTTTATTTTTGTATAAAATTTGCTGTTTAAAAGAATTCGTCTTGTTATTTGTATTTTGTTACTAATGCTTTCTTAAGTGTCCTTTTATATCTTTGCCTTTGTGCCCTATTGCCGTTTCGTATTTCTTTTCATTTCTAACATTTCCCTGTAGTTCATATGGTGTCAAGGCCTAACGACCTGATGCATCACTGGTGTCAGTCGCGTCGTTAACGACAGGTAATGCATCACAGCGCTAGTCTAGTACGTGAACTATAGTGTGCACCTGATAAGGCATAGCAAAGATACAGTCATCGATGGAAATGGGCGTAAGCTCAATGAGCTAATAAATACTTTTGGGTTTACAGCACTAAATGGCAGATCGAAAAGCGACCCCTCGGGAGAGTACACTTTTTTACGAGGCACGGCAAGATCGGCAATTGATTGTTGTCTAGTAAGAGGTGCATGGCTCTTATTAGTGGAAGATTTTAAGGTGGATAGTTTGATTTACTCCGACCACTTACCACTAGTAATTAGTCATACTTTTTCGGCTGAAGAAAACATCAATGTGAATCAGATGAAACTGCTGCCAAAGATCAGATGGTCGGAAAAATATTCAAGGAACTATAGACAAAACCTCGACCACAACCTGAAGTCAATCAACCCGGTGGACAATACTCACTGCTACGATCTAAATAGTCTAATGGACTGCATCAAAAACTCGGCGATTCAACCAAAGATTCCAGACTGCAAAAAGTATAAACAGGAGTGGTTTGATAAAGACTGTGAGGCTGCAAGAGATCGCTCATTCCACTGGTTACGTGTGTCAAGATATGAGGGCACTCCTGAGTCCTTAAGAGGTTACCATCAAGCGAACAAGGATTATAAACAAAAATGCTATCTTGCCCGAAATCGTTACTTCGCAAATCTGGCCAAATCCCTAGAGGAAATAAAAGACAGCAAATCATATTGGGCAGCCATCAGAAAACTAAATGGGATCAGTTTTGTTAAAGGAGGAGAAGTTACTGCGCTGCAGCTGGGAACCTACTTTCATAATCTTCTAAATGCCAATTCACCTGGAAATCCTCTTCATTTTGCCCTATAGAGAACCAGACATTGGATGAACCGATAACCTTGGCCGAAGTTAATAATATCGTCCTTAAACTGAAGTTGAACAAAGCTCCGGGTGTTGATAGAATTCCTGCTGAGTTCATTCGTTTTGCCACACCCCGCTTTTTGCAAGAACTTGCGAAATCGCTCAACCGCATTTTTGAACTCGGCACAGTGCCTAACATTTTTATCGAGGCTATATTGTTCCCAATTTTTAAAAAGGGTGACCCGCAGATCGCGGCAAACTACAGGGGAATCTCTTTCCAAAATGCAATAGCAAAGGTTTTCTCTGCAATCCTGCTGGAAAGGCTAAACTCTTGGATAAGTGAAGGTGATCTTCTGTCAGAGTTCCAGGCCGGGTTCCGGAAGAGGTACTCAACCATTGACAACGTCTACTGTCTCTCCAGCATTGCCGAGAGGTACCTTTCTAGTGGCAGAAAGCTGTACGCTTTCTTTGTAGACTTCAGAGCTGCTTTCGATTCCATAGACAGAAGATACCTTTTTTTTCAGCTGTACAACCTAGGAATGTCATCAAAAATCATTAAAATCTTGGAAAGCCTCTACAAAGACACCCAACAGGAGGTATGGGATGGCACTAGCATATCGCATTGGTTTACCACCGAAACGGGAGTAAAGCAGGGATGTCTGCTTAGTCCTCTTCTCTTCGCCTTATTCCTAAACGATCTCACTGATTGTCTCCCAAAAGGAATCTCGATAGGTGGGCACGAAATAAAGGCCTTACTGTATGCTGATGATATAGTTGTATTATCTGATTCACCTAGAAGTTTGCAAAAAACAATTGATGCGCTGCATAATTACTGTAGGATCTGGAATCTGACAATAAATATGAGAAGTCTCAAGGTCTAGTGTTTAAAAAACACTGGAGAGGGCTAGCAAGAGATGAGGATTTTAGAAGTAGCCATCAATTGTGCCTGGAACGTTAGAGTGACAAAATACAAGCTCTTCAGTGCGGCGGTGAGATCCATTATGACCTATGGCGCTCAAGTGTGGGGGATTTATCACTTCGACGAAGTAGAAGGCCTTCTAAGATATTTTATCAAAAGACTGTTCCGCCTGCCACAGTACACGCCAAACAGAAGATATACTTAGAAACGCAGAATCGATATACGAGGTGTGTTCAAAAAGTATCGCGAATTTTGAATTTTCGCGGGTTACGTATATTCGAATTTCGATTTTTTGTGGCGTTATGTTGGTACTCATGTCTCTCACTTATGCCGACAAGCTCGGCCATTTTGAATGTTCACTTAATTGTTGACAGCTGCTTTGCTTGCACGTGTTTTGGATCGTCTTCGATTTTTACCTATTCAAAAAAATGGATCAAAGAACCTGTATCAAATTTTGTGTGAAAAACGAAATTAAGTGCGCGGATGTATTCCGAATGTTGACTGTGGCATACGGAGAAGCTACCTTGGACCGAAGCAACGTTTATCGGTGGTACAAAATGTTCTCAGAAGGCCGAGAAGATGTGAACGACGAAGAGCGTGCCGGACGCCCGAGCACTTCAACAACAGACGAAAAAATTAATGAAGTGGAGAAAATGGTATTGGCCAATCGTCGAATCACCGTTAGAGAAGTTGCTGAGGACCTAAACATATCGATTGGCTCGTGCCAATCGATTTTTATCAATGATTTGGGCATGAGACGGGTCGCCGCGAAATTCGTACCAAAATTGCTCAATTGCGACCAAAAACAGCATCGCATGAACATTGCTAATGAGATGTTAAACTCTGTCCGCGACGACCCAAATTTGCTCCAGAGGGTCATAACTGGTGACGAATCGTGGGTTTATGGTTATGACGTGGAAACCAAAGCTCAATCATCTCAATGGAAGCTGCCGCACGAACCAAGACCGAAAAAAGCGCGCCAAGTTCGGTCGAATGTGAAGTTTTGCGACGTTTTCTTCGATTGCAGGGGCGTGGTGCATCATGAGTTCTTGCCACAGGGAAGAACGGTCAATAAGGAATATTACCTGCAAGTTATGCGCAATTTGCGCGAAGCAATCCGCCAGAAACGCCCGGATTTGTGGAAGAACAAAAATTGGCTTTTGCACCACGATAACGCCCCTGCTCACACATCGTTGCTTGTGCGCGACTTTTTGGCCAAAAACAACACACTAATGATGCCGCAGCCACCGTATTCCCCAGATCTGGCCCCCTGTGACTTTTTCTTGTTCCCTAAACTGAAGAGGCCCATGAAAGGACGACGTTACGCTACGCTTGACGAGATAAAGACGGCATCGAAGGAGGAGCTGAACAAGATAAAAAAAATGATTTTTTGAAGTGCTTCGAAGATTGGAAAAACCGTTGGCACAAGTGTATAATATCTCATGGGGATTACTTTGAAGGGGACAAAATAGATATTCATGAATAAATAAATAATTTTTGAAAAAAGACACAAAATTCGCGATACTTTTTGAACACACCTCGTATATGCAAACGGTTATGAGTATGCCTGATCACCGACTTCCAAAGATTGTGACCTCGCACTTACTGCGGGAAAAACTACAACACTTCCAAGAGTGGGAAAACCTGGCAGAGAAGTTACTCGTCCTTTCGTTCGGATACTGGCAGATCGAATCGTTCTTAAGATGGGAAAGAACTACAGAGACGAATTTATGGGGGAAGCGCAGCGCAGCTCGGTTCGCGTGCTAGGAAAGGAACTTAATTACGAGCTCGGTACAGAAAACTACTTCTCGGATGCTTACACGATCGACCAAATTAAACACATATTTATGGCGCGTGGTGAGATTTTGGCACTAAACTTTATACCACCCATCAAAGCTGGGAACTGTACTCTTTGCAATATGAGGGTCCGTGAGGACATAATGCACTTTCTGGTGGACTGTCCAATTATAGCAGAGACCAGGCAATTATACTTCGGAGGAACTACCATTGGAAGAGAAGTGATCTTGGACCTATTAAATGGAGCAAATTGGACCTTGCTCTCCTCTTACATTGCAGCAGCGTTAAAATACAGGAACAGAATTGTTGCGGAAGATTTTTATAAAAATAATAGTATTTGTTGAACAAAAATTGAAAATTATTAAAATTGTATAAATGAAATGAATAGGTTCTGGATCTTCAATCCATCTTTATGCAGGGAACGATGCGGTATCTTGCGACGAGCTTGGCAGCCGTGTGTAGTACTGGCATGAAGATGGAGAGAGGATCAGGCTGACGGTTAATACACCAAGCCTTTTGTATACTTTTAAACGTGTCTTTTTATTATAACTCAATATTTAAGTAAAAATTAATTGAAAGCTCTATAAAAATAAAGACATCAACTACTACTACTACTATAATGTGCACCCATCACAACACTAACGACTGGTAATGCAGGGTCGTACCGTTTGGTACGTTTTCCGGACATTCCCATACAAAATTCGTTAGGCAAATACTTGGCTGGTGGTTGGTCTGGTGGCGAGTGCTGACTACGAAGAGTTAGAGAATTCGTTAATGCCGCACCGGTGCAGCTGAACTACCTGGCTTTTACTAGAAAAAAAGTACAGTAGAAATGCAACAATTAGCATAAACAGTGTTGGGCACCTCTTGGATAGGCACCTAAGGCTACATACGAAAGTCATAATTATAGAAATCTTCCCATCTGCTTAAAACTAACAACTTCTCAAAAAAAATCTTACAAAATTTTCCAAACATGTAATTAAACTGAAAATCTCTTCACTTACCTCAATTTTGGTCGAATAATCCTCAATCAATTTCTCCTGTTGCTTAACCAACTCCTCATTCTTTTCCAACAAAGCTTTCCCCAGCTCGGCGGCTAATAATATATCCGATTCCTTTTGCTGCAATTGAGCCCAAACATCCGGCTCATTGTCGTGTCGACGTGCCTCCATAGCGCTGATGTAATGTTCTAAATCAATTGAAGCGTCAATTAGCGATGAAGAAGAATGATGTTCGTATTCGTACAGGGGAGATATAGAAGTACTCGATGTTGTTGTAGTTGATGTAGTTGCTGCAGGTTTGCTGAATTGACGTGCGCGTTTTGATTTGTTGTTGCTGTTGTTGTTGTTGCTTGATATAGATGAGGCAATACCGGCAGCAGTTATAGCATTTGCTAGCTTTGGTTTATGCATGATCGTTGTTAGCAGAAAGAGGCAGGCAGGTTTTTACGTTTATTTTGTATTTAATTTGTTTTGTTTTTTAGGGTGTATTACGATACGATCAACAAGCAAACAGCACACATAACACAAGAAAATATGTATGTATGTATGTATTTAGATGCAATAAGATTTAGCCAAGGATTTAATTGGTTAGCGGTGGTTTTTCTTTTGCTTTTGTTAGGTTTTCAAATGACGTTGTTGCCGTAGTTGTGGTAGTTGTTGTTGCTGTTCTTCCAGATGAACCAGGCCAATGATGTTTGACATATTTCCATTGAATCAACTGCTGCCCAAAAAGCAGCTCCACATGCGAATGATTTGGATTCCAACACCCAGAACGACGGCGAATTGTAACTGTAGTTGGATTTTAGGTGATTTTTTTAGCATATATAATGAGAATTAGAATCGAATTAGACGGTAATATAATATGTATATATATACAAGAGAGTACAGCAAAAGCCTCACGTAAACTGAGCTTAAACTACCCAAAAATAAGGAGCGTCGGTCACGTTGAACATTTACAAGCACGTTTTTGGTTACTTGTTTGGTTGCGGCTAGGGTAAAGGGTAAGGAAAGGGAGTTGAGTTGTACATGTGGTGATGACATATAACTACCGTGTTAAGCCTGGGGGTTAATATGAAACGGTATTTTAGTTTAAGCTTAAATAAATGTGAGAGAATGTGCTAAAATGGGGGTGGATTGGGTAAGGTTAAGGTATTTTACTTATGAATTACTTTGAACAGATAATTTGTTTAAGTGACAAAAAATGTTCTTTAACTTTTTAGTGGAGCTGCAAACTTAACGCAACCAATTTTAACAGCGAATAAAGTAAATTTCCTCTATGCTATGATGATAAATTGGATATGGCATCCAATCTCAATTATCTAGGTAATTTTATATTAAAAAATATTTTTTTTTAAATATGGAGGTTGTAAAAATAAATGGAGAAATTTTGAGTTATTACTTAAATCATGCAGTTTCATGTGTGGCTATCTTTTTCGTCATTTGTTGTCCCTCAAACCGTAGTAAAATCTGACCCGCAGTTTTAGAGTTAGAACTCCGTGATAAATATTAGGCCTTGTATCTATGTATTCTGAAAAAGCGCTATAAGATCCGACAAAAAACACTGAAATAATGCTCGAAACATCGGATACGTTTAATTTAGAGGGTATTGCAGCTTGGCAAAATTTTTTTTTTATTTTTTTATAGCTTGGATATTTGAGAATATCGTCCTAAAAGGATTTTATAAAATTCGAAATACTTTTGAAGATATAGCCCTTTTAATGACCCAATGTAACCCGATTTGCCTAGCAACTGCAAACTTTAAACGCGTTTATCTCGAAACCAATTTTTTTCGAGCTGCGGGCACTGATTGCGCCCGTAGTTCTGAACCGATTTTGATGAAATAAAGTGCAATCGGCGCAAAATTGTCCATTAAGGCCCCCATTTCCATTATTATTTTTTCATTTTTCAATGTCCGCCAATTTGTAAAAAAAAAAATCGCAAAACTATGATTGAAGTAGGGGCCCGAATTACATCTGAACTGAATCTAACGCCTTATATTTTTTCCATTTCAGATGATCCGAAGTGGAGTTATCCGTGCCGCCAGCAGCATACCTTTTTTTCGACGTTCAACTTTGAAGTCCGACAACTTTTTGACAACTTTTTGCCCTCGTTCAAAGGAAAAAATAAATTTTTTATTTAATTCAATATGTTCTTAATACAAAAAAAAAAACAGAATTTAAATAACTATTTCCGTTTTCAAATAAGATTTTTTTTTTTAAGTTTCAAAAACAACCTTCCAAGCAGCAATAAACCCTTAAGGGTATTTTGAAATCGTGCACTCGACACAAAGCTCTTTTAAAACTGAATTTTACAACAACTTGAAAATGCCGAAGATGTTGATTTCATTTTGCAATACCTCTGTAAAAGAATTATATGTGATAAAATACTTTTCTTCTGTTTTCCTTTGTAGCTAAAGGTACTTTATTTCTGAGGATGCAGTTTGATTTGTCGATCTCTTGTTATGTATATTTAACTATCAATTTCTTTTTCTCTTCATATTCGTTGTACTGTTAGCTTAAAAATATAAGCGCCCCTCTGGCATTTAGTTAAAAATAATTATATGTGATTTCAACATTTCGTTCACTGCTACTGCTCGATTGATGGTTTTAAAAGGCATTATTGCCGAAATTTTTTTAAAAATTGAAACGTTAGTACATATTCATTATATAAATAGCATTAGAGCAAATTTTTGGGCATTAGGGTGTAGAAAATAGCCTTTCGAAGTATGAGAAATTATGATCCTTGGAATGCATAAAACCACTTTCAAGACTTTAGAAATTGCAAAGAATTTGAATCGTCATTAAAGTACAATTTGAATTTTTGAAAAACACCAAAAGAATATGGGACAACACCATGTAGAGAACGAAAAAGCGTTATCGACCCCGATGAAAATATGAAGCCCACCGTCTTTCAGCTGTCGATTCAATAAGCTGGGGTCAGATTAATGCTCAATAGGGACTTAATATAACAAGGAGTAGGACTATACAAATAATCCATAAAAAACCGTGCTTTCAACATACCAGTATGGTAGCTAAGCCTAAGCTCTTACCTCACCTTATAATGGCACACATTGAGTTCCCCGCATGTCATCCCACACATTGAGTTCCCCGTAATGTCATTTTCTGTGACGAAGAAATGTTTAGTCTGGATGGTCCTGACAGTTGCAAGAAATATTTGGCTGATATGCGACAGGTAAAATCTTGGCCATGGTTGTGGTATGGTAATGGTAAGGACTGAGCTTTGCTATTAAGGAAGGAGTCCGATGTGTTTCAAATCGATCAAAATGAACGTCCAAATGTATGAGGAGCTATTGGACGACAAGTTAGTGGAGTTTTTCAGTCAGATATATGGCGATGATTCCACCTTTCAGAGGGATAATGCGTTAATTAACAGCGCAAAGCTGAAAACAAAGTTAATTAATGACAGAAATGTAACGTGTTTTGAGCCTGTCTAAACTAAGACGTAACGAAACCAAACCGATATCTTTTCTAAAACACTGAACCGAACCAAAAAGATTGACATTGAGATTGACAAAAAAATTTTAAATTTTTGCTCGTCGCTTTCTTACTTTACAATTACAATAGTTTATTCCGACTTTCGGTCGAATTAGTATGTGCCATTCGATAAAGAAATTTTTTGGCAGTGATCATTGATTAGGCTAGTTATTGTCCTCCATAGGTTATCTATATAACCCCTAATCTTTTCGACAATTTTTTTAAAGGTATATCTGACATAAATATATTCGTCAAAAAGTAGCCTTTAAGATTTTTCAAATGTTTTCTAAAAATTTATTTGCGAAATAAAATGTGAAAAGCAGAAATTTTTCTTAGAAATTTGAGATCAAGTATAACGAATGAACCACAGAACCAAAGCAAAACCATGGATTATTTTATCTTCAAAAATCACATTAGAATCCCATTACCGAACCATTCCAAATTCACAAGTGGCATGCATCTGTGATAAATTCAAAAAAATTTGTTTGATTTGGATTTTAAGAACTTTTTAAAGCATTTACCATTTTTACATTTTAGTTTAAAACTAAAAACTACATTAAAAGAGTCATTAATTAGCGAATATAGCCATGTCCGTCTGTCCGTCCGTCCGTATGAACGTGTCGATCTCAGAGACTATAAGAGATAGAGCCACAAATTTTTGCATGTGCCAGATTCAAATCGAGTTTGTTTCAGATTTGGAAAATTTCTCCCCCTCCCCCCTTTAAGCGCAAAAAAACGTCAGAGCCACAATTTTTAAGTTAGACCATCGAGACTTTAGATATATCAGATAAGGCCCAATAAGATCTGACAAAAATCACCGAAGTTATATACGAATTAATTTTGTGTGCGCGCGTGCGTCTGTGTATGGTAGAGCGTGGGTGTGTATGTATGAGTGTGTGTGTATGTGTATGAAAACACAAGAAGTCAAGGGAACAGCATATTCTGTAGTCGGGGCTCTCGACTACAGCTCCCTTACTTGTTTTTTTAAGTCCCGACATTTTTTAGATAAATATCCCAAAAGTGCCAAAAATGTTAAATCGTAATTAAAATATTTCTAAGATATTGCGAAACTATAACACAATTTTTCCAAATTCAGAACAAATCGTTACCGAAACGTTCAAGGTTCAGAAAAAATCAGGATTACCGTATGTGCTTTGTTACGGTCGTTAAAAAAAGAATATTTTTCTGAGTGTACATCATATGAAAGGAAACCCATACTTTCGTCATTTGGTCAAGCGGAAATTTTTGGGTCTCTTCACGTACGAGGTGTGTTCAAAAAGTATCTCGAATTTTTAATTTTCGCGGGTTACGTATATTCGAATTTCGATTTTTTTGTTGGCGTTATGTTGGTACTCATGTCTCTCACTTATGCCGACAAGCTCGGCCATTTTGAATGTTCACTTAATTGTTGACAGCTGCTTTGCTTGCACGTGTTTTGGATCGTCTTCGATTTTTACCTATTCAAAAAAATGGATCAAAGAACCTGTATCAAATTTTGTGTGAAAAACGAAATTAAGTGCGCGGATGCATTCCGAATGTTGACTGTGGCATACGGAGAAGCTACCTTGGACCGAAGCAACGTTTATCGGTGGTACAAAATGTTCTCAGAAGGCCGAGAAGATGTGAACGACGAAGAGCGTGCCGGACGCCCGAGCACTTCAACAACAGACGAAAAAATTAATGAAGTGGAGAAAATGGTATTGGCCAATCGTCGAATCACCGTTAGAGAAGTTGCTGAGGACCTAAACATATCGATTGGCTCGTGCCATTCGATTTTTATCAATGATTTGGGCATGAGACGGGTCGCCGCGAAATTCGTACCAAAATTGCTCAATTGCGACCAAAAACAGCATCGCATGAACATTGCTAATGAGATGTTAAACTCTGTCCGCGACGACCCAAATTTGCTCCAGAGGGTCATAACTGGTGACGAATCGTGGGTTTATGGTTATGACGTTGAAACCAAAGCTCAATCATCTCAATGGAAGCTGCCGCACGAACCAGGACCGAAAAAAGCGCGCCAAGTTCGGTCGAATGTGAAAGTTTTGCTGACAGTTTTCTTCGATTGCAGGGGCGTGGTGCATCATGAGTTCTTGCCACAGGGAAGAACGGTCAATAATCCGCCAGAAACGCCCGGATTTGTGGAAGAACAAAAATTGGCTTTTGCACCACGATAACGCCCCTGTGACTTTTTCTTGTTCCCTAAACTGAAGAGGCCCATGAAAGGACGACGTTACGCTACGCTTGACGAGATAAAGACGGCATCGAAGGAGGAGCTGAACAAGATCAAAAAAAAAGATTTTTTGAAGTGCTTCGAAGATTGGAAAACCGTTGGCACAAGTGTATAATATCTCATGGGGATTACTTTGAAGGGGACAAAAAAAATATTCATGAATAAATAAACACAAAATTCGTGATACTTTTTGAACACACCTCGTAATTCGGCTTTTAATTTTAAATATCTATTTCTCTTTATTTGAAAGTTCGCTAATCGATTATTGGAAATCAAATCATTTTAAAAATGAAAATCGATCGGTTTTGTAAACTAGAACAGTTTTTATGATAATTAAATATGTTATATCTTATTGGATTTCTTATCTTTCTTCTATATTTTTAGACGTACCGGATCTGAGTTTAGTTTCGGTAGTAATCCCTGCCTCCAAGATTTCAAAACTTTTTCCAATCTTCCCATTAGCTAATTCAATTTGAAACTAAGAAAATTCGGACATAGTTCCTATTTCTATAGTAAATGTAAATGGTTAAGTTTGCAGTTCCAAAAAGTTTAAAAAAATTTGTTTGGTTAGTATGAAATACCAAAAAAAAAAATATAAATTTGCATAATTGGAAGTTTTTTTACATTTCGCCACACTTTCACGTCAATAGAGCAATCGCATAGTGTTTTTTCTAGAAACCCCAAAGCACTTATTACTTTGGTATATGTTCAGGTTTGGTTTTGTTGTGGATTTGGTTTAAATTTCTAATTTTATTTATTTGAGTAGTTTCGTATTTGTTAGTTTAGAAAATTCATTTGGCAAGCACTTCACGCTTTGCTGCATTTGGTAGCAGCATTAACTGTTGTTGTACATACAAGTATAGTGCTTGGCCAACATTTATTTTGTATTTATTTTTATTTTATTTTTTGGCTAGCAACACTGCAAACACAGATACATATAGACAACTGTTGTGGTTGTTGTTGTTGACTCTTTTTTTTTTGCATTTCCGTTATGTATGTCACTTTATAGCTCGATATTTGGGATTATTGACAAAACAACAAAATGAAACGCGCGCTTTGCATGCAGTCAAAACAAATTAAATGCAAAGTATCTCAAAGATACATTATGTAGGTATATAATATTGGGACAGAAACCTCGGTCAAAAACAGAATTTCCGATTCCGACGCCAGTCGCGCAAACTTCGTGAGCTTCTTTTGTTTACGTTTTTGGCTTGGATTTCCCCGCTGGGAAGCTCTGACACACGCGAGCGTACGTTATTAACTGAAACTCTAAGCCACAATGCTACAAAAATTGGCAAAACAAATGAGTAACCAAGCGACGACGACGACGACCAACACGAAGTGCGCTTCGTTGGTAAACTTGGTAGTTGGAAATTCTCTTAAGTGTGGGGGGAGTGAAACTCGTAAGAGTATCGGGGAGTAACGACTTAAGAGAGCTGCCTAGTGTTGTCAGGTAAAGTGAAGCAGATTAGATTGCAATGGTTAAAATGGGGCCTATTGCAAGGTTTTTTGATATGATATCAAATGTGCAGTTGGAGTTACACTGAATGATAAATGCGTGGATATAGCCTACATGCTATCATTTATATATGAGCTGGAAGGTCAATTCATAGATAAAGTAAAATAGTGGATATTTCATATACATGGCTCCTTCTATTGGGTTGATATTAGTTAAACAATGGATTTGATGAAGGTCGCTTGGTAGAAAGTAGAGAATGTAAATCATCTCATCACCCTGACAACCCTTTTCCTTAACACAACAACAACTTTAAAACTTAACCATTGTCATCCGTCAGCTGCAACTCATTGGGCTCTCTTAGCTAACATATGTTCCACAGCCAAATGCTCTCCTATTCTTTCTCTCTTAACCCTTTGGTTTGCTGCACTGAGACTGACTTACGAAAGCGTCCGTGTCGGCCAAGTGAACAACAATGAAACAGAGTAGGGCTAAGGGGGGTAGACCTGGACCTCCAAAGCCCATGATGTGCATACACACATATTTCAATGAAAATTTACATACCAAACAACAACAATGAGTGGCAACCAAGAATGGCAAAAACAATAGAGTCAAGAGTCAAGACGGTGGGTTGGCTGGTTGGTTGTCTAGTGCGTGGTCTCATCCTCCACATTCTTGTACTCGTACATGCACAATGAGCGCCCCTCAAGTGGCCAACACAACGCCCAAGTGAAGACGAGCTCTAAATCTAGAGTCTTCTGTCCATTGTTCTTGGTGCTAGCCATCAGGCATCAGCCTACTCATCATCATTGATGTTGATGTTGCGTGGTCTTTTGTTTATGTTACGAGTACGAGTGTGTTGTTATTTTTTTGGACGGGGAGTTAGCTACTGTTTGGTCATTTACCAAATTGAGCTAGCCAGCCGTAACTAACCCGAGGTTTTTTTTTAAGTGAAACTTCCGCGCTTCCGCTGAAGATCGATCTCAAGTTTTTTCCTCCAGATTTGTAGGGCATCTTCTCTGTGTGGGATTCTTCTTCGGTCTTTAGCCTTTGTATCCGGTCTTCAGGCACTTGTAACCCAGCGTTCTTGAGCTGCTTTATTGTCTTACACACTCTCGCTCTTGTTCAGTAATCCAGTAATCTGTATGTACCCCACCTAAACTGGTTTCGGTTTTGGTTTCTTGCTCTGCATTGAATTGCCATTTTTTTGTTTAATTATTTTTTTTCGGCACTTCCAGAGAGTTTATTAACTTTATTATTGAGATTGTCATAAGACTTGTTCAATTAATGTATCCGCTTGAATAGTTTACAGTAGAGTAAAACTTACATTTGGGTGAGCCAATTTTAACTTGAATGAAAAAGTCTAGGAAAGAAGCCAAGTTTTATTTTGTTATATTCAGATGTATGTATAAATGTTTAATCTCTTAAGCCCTAATCGAAGATTGATTGTTGAAATTCTATATAAAAAAATTTGGAAGAGAAGAAGTTATTCTTTAACTTGTAAATTCTGATAGCGACGAACGGAAATGGGAAAAGCGGGTATCTTTTGTTACTTTCTGATCAAACTTGATGAAATGTCATGACATGACTTGATAAAACAAACTCCGTTGCAAACTCTTCAGTTTGAAGTAGTTTCGAAATATTTTGGGAAAGAATAAAAATTAAAAAACTGCCAAGTAAATTTAATTTTCGTTAATTCGATTGAATTGATGAAGTTATAAATAATTCGACATACTGTGAGTGAGATCTTTAAAATTGATTGAAAAAGCAGAGCAGTCAACTTTAGATGTTAAGAATCACCAAATATGACAAAATGTCATGCTCAAAGAACACATTTTTCAGTTCATGTTTAATTAATAATAAGTCGCGAAAAGTGTCAATAAATCTGGTCTATAAATTGATAAATCGTAAGTTTAATTATTCAGTATGAGAAATTTAAGAGAAAAAATAGGGGAAAGTTAACTTCGGCTCGGCCGAAGTTTTGTATACCCTTGCAGTTTGTTTTTCTAAATAAGACTACTTTTCGGACCTTACTTTTGTATGCGAGCTATACTATAGAGATGTACGATTTCGACCAAGCTTAGTGCAATCATGGAAAAGCATAAAAAACTGTTAATTACGAAATTTAGAGGTGATCCAAATAAAAACAAAAATGATTTTCTCACTAGAACTTCCTTTTCGACCGATCATTCATACTGCAGCTATATGCTATAGTCATCCGACTTTGACAAAACTTTGTAGAATTGTGTTAAAGTATTTAAAATAAATATTTGCCAACGTAAGAGACGTTTCCGTTAAAAACAAAAAAGTTTTTCTTAAAAGAACTAGTTTTTCGACCGATCGTTCCTATGGCAGCTATATGCTATAGTCATTCGATTTTAACCAAAACTTGTAGAATCGTGTGGGCGCATATAAAACAAGTACCTGCCAATTTTGAGAACATTTTCTTGGAAAACAAAAAAGTTTATCTAACTATGACTTCTTTTCAGACTATACGTTTCTATGACCTGTATACTATATAGATGTCCGATTTCGACCCAATTTGGTGGAATCATGAAAAGGCATAGTAAACTAAGAAATTGAAAACAAAAAAAGTTTTTCTCACTAAAACTAGTTTTTCGACCGATCGTTCCTATGACAGCTATATGCTATAGTCATCCGATCCGGGCGGTTCCGACAAATGTGCAGCGTATTTGTACCAAAAGACTTTGTGCAAAGTTTGGTGAGAATAGCTTTAAAACTGACGGAGGCGATAGCATAGATACAGACGGACAGGGCTAATTGTAAAGTCGATTTACTTATTTGCAGGTTGCGATTACTTTGATTTGAATGAGTTTTTTTTTTCATTGAACGCATGTTTTGATAAAGTTTAGAGAAAAATGTGGGACCCATCGTGGGAAACAGATTACTTTTTTGCCTTAAATTGCGAAGAAAGGGAAATTTAATTTACAGCGATCACTATGATACTCACAAAGATTTGGCCAGCACAACTGGATATGAGAGAAAAAAATGCATTCAAATTAAAAAAAACTATGATATCAAAAACGAAAAAGTTTGCAACTCTTTGAAAAAGATGAAAACTAACGAGACATCCGGTTCGGATTTACAAAAAAAGGTTCATTTGCAATTGCATTGGCATTGGCAAAAAAGTCCATCCCTTTGTAGATGGAATTTTTTTCAAGGAGTTATGTCTTAATGTTTTAAGCATTTTCGGTAAAAAAGACCTACATCTTTACACATTAATTGAGGAAATTCCACTAAACAGAAAAACTATATCTTACCGGACAGAAGAAATTGCTAAATATTTGTTTCGGAAAACTTAGCAAAGAATTCAAAATAAAGTTGGCATACTTCAAAGCGCAAAAATCCATGATTTTTTGCAAGCGTGCATATAAGAGCGTCTCACATTACCCGCGGCGCCACCATGTTTTCGAGGATTCAAAAGTTCCATCTGAAAGGATCGAAAATTCGAAAACGCGAACCACTGAACCCAACAACAGCGGTTCGAATAGCTATTAACGAAACCAATTCATATCAGGAACGCCTTGCACAAACTAAAAACCGAAAAATTAACAGAGACCTTAATAATTGTAAGCGATCTACACTGTATATAAAGATGCAACTGTGACCCTTGCCCTTCTCCCAAGTCGTGTTTGTTAAGTCGGGACCGTTATGTGTATTGGGTTTTGTTCTGCGCTGCTGCTAATGGTCTGTTACTGAAGGCAACAGTAACAGAGCAGAACCGCAAGCCAATTCTAAGCACCAATACATCTGCAGCCAATTGAATTCAACACCCACAATTGGATTGCCACCACAAGCGGACATGAAAGCCTGGTACAGTCACCACGGAGCAGATGCAGGGACTGGGGCTGAGATCGATACAATTTGTCGACCGCTGTCGTCGTTGTGTCTTATTGCCGATGACGTTGACATACATACGTGTAGTAGGCGAAAGCTTTAATTCTCTGGTAAAATGAGGAAAACGTTTATTTTTTTTACGGTCAATAAATCAAATGGGTAACTTCAGATTTTGATGCCTTATGCTGCATTTCATATCCTAACGGGTAAGACGCTTCCGGGTTAGTTTCCCCTTCTTCCAACCGGAGCTCTTACGCAAGCGGCAAACTTGCGATTGCGGACGACTGCGTCCGTGCTTATAAATGGTGGGCCTATATTTGTAACGTCTCGGTCCCGGGTTAGGTTTCAAATTCTGCGTAAGATGCTTGTATTGTACCATTGCCATGGTGGACTGAGCCTTCCAGATAGACTTCTCTATTTCGTTCATGTTACGCCAGATCTCCCCCGCTTTGCGTGCCACTTGTGGCATGGTGAAGTCAGGATATTCCGACTTAATCTGCTTGCGTCCAAATGTATTTAGCCACAAAAGGTATGATGTTGTGGGACGCTTGGGACGTTGTTTGCCAGTTTCCATTGCTAAATAGACAAAAAATTAACTAAATTTAAGGAAATTACCAGAAAACACACTTACTAGCTAAAGAATCTTACAATTCGCGTTTGTGTGTAAATAGACAAATTTTATCTTCCGAGATTTTGGTTGTAAAACAATAACTAAGAAATATATGTTGCTCCAACAGAATGTAACAATAAACTGAGAAATTCTAGTTCAGTGCTACTAGTAGTGCTAGCAAGTCCAAAAGTCAATAAATTAAAAGCCTGCTTTATTTGTAGAAAAAATTTAGATAATTTACATAAATGGAAATTGTTGGGGATACGAGTACTCTACAGTCGACTTATTTATCTAGCGAAAGACGTTGGACCTTAGCACCAGAGGACCTTAGCTAGTTACAAAAAAAACAAAAGCTCAACAAAGGAGCTCCCATAACAAAAAAGTCCATACAAAAAAACTTAAAAAACTTTTGGCACCATAAATAAACTAGATTGGTATATTTTTTTTATACCCTTGCAGAGGGTATTATAAAATTGTCCGGATGTTTGTAACGCATAGAAGGAAGCATCTCCGACCACATAAAGTATATATATTCTTGATCAGCACGACGAGCTGAGTTGATTTAGCCCTGTCCGTCTGTCCGTCCGTCTGTCCATCTGTCCGTCTGTTTCTATGATATCTCCTCCGTCAGTTTTAAAGCTATCCTCACCAAACTTTGCACGAAGTCTTTTGGTACAAATACGCTGCACATTTGTCGGAACCGGCCGGATCGGATGACTATAGCATATAGCTGCCATAGGAGAAAAACTTTTTTGTTTTTAATGGAAACGCCTCCATAGTACGTATTTCTTAGTTTACTATCCCTTTCCATGATTTCACTAAGTTTGGTCGAAATCGGATGACTATAGCATATAGCTCCCATAGGAATGATCGGTCGAAAAACTAGTTCTAGTGAGAAAAACTTTTTTGTTTTTAATGAAAATGTCCTTATCATTGGCATACACTTATTATATATATTTTTACACATTTCTACAAAGTTTGGTCGAAATCGGATGACTATAGCATATAGCAATGGAAGCTGCAAGGGTATACAAAACTTCGGCCGAGCCGAAGTTAACTTTCCCCTATTTTTAGTATATGTACCGATAACTCAAGAAATAAGAGATTTCTATTGTTTGAAGAGGTATCACAAATTGCCGATATACACATTTGCTGTATCGATAAAAATTGTAACCATTTTGGCATCACTAAGAGAATTGCCAAAACAAAAGTAGAAAATAAAAATAGGGGAAAGTTAACTTCGTGCCTATAGATTGTATTGAATTTTGCTGTCTAAAATCATTATTTGGGTACAAAGAGTTATTGAAAATTGCACAAGAAACCATATCAGACTATTTTATTGCAATTAACTGTAAGTTTTTGCTTTACATCATAATAGAAATCACTTAAGTATAAATATTAAATATCTTAATGGAAAAATTTGACCCGTGTGACTTGTTCCGTGCGAAAGTGCTTTAAATTAAATTTAAAAAAAAGGATGTCATTTTTGGGTAACATCAAAACCATTTTAAAAAGATCAATGCACAACATTCTAACACTAGTCACATTAAAATGCTGCCTTAGAGTTCGCTAATATCGGCGTTTGAATTGTTGCCTGCGAAAAGCACTTCTGTAATTGTCCCGTGCGAATGCCTTGCTTTTATGCAATTATCTTGAAAATGAAAAGTTTCCCAAAATCAGACTTATAACCAAAACTAGGGCTAATAAAGAGTTATAAGTTAAGCCTATAGTCAAAATAAAAATCCGATTTATTTTGCCTTTTTTTAATTTCAATGCGTACGACGGTCAAGTTCGACATCATGGAATAGCTGAACCGTTCATACGCATTTAATTAATGAAAGTGATTTAGATTGGATTTCGTCGATCAGCTGTTAACAGCTGCTCCATACAAATTGTGCAGTGTGCCCAGAGTAAGTCGGGAATTGACGGTCATACTGATTAAGGCTCGTTTTCTCATGTTTCTGTTTTTGCAAATCTAGGTGGTTTTTGCGCATTTGAATAGCTCATGATGAAAATGAGCAGTGCAAATTCACCAAATCCACCTAGATTTGGTTTAAAATTAATTTCGTTTTAGTGTGACCGTTCTGCGTTGGCGCGATTGAAGTTTGTTTGAATTTTGCTGTGCTGAAATCATGGAGAATGTTGCATGTATTGCATTTCAAGTTTTAATAATTAAATAACTACAATTATTTATTTAATGCTTGTAATGCATACGAATTTTTTTGAAGTGTGGAAAGGCCTGTGGCCTAAGGTGGACGGAGACAAAAGTGCTCCAGTTTTTAGAGCCTGTGCTTGATTGGCACAGCCCTCCTAGAATGTTGTACGCTACAAATTCTTGCACAATTTCATCCTGCCTATTCCACTTGCAATCTGCCAAATTGCAAAAGTATCTTCAATTTCCCGTAAACAAAATTAAAATTACTTGAATTAACCTTTGTAAAATTGCACACAACATACACATACTTGAACTACATAATCTGTTAATAAACTATTATTTAAAAAGTTTACAAGAATAGTTTTCACACTTTTTAAGCATGTTTTGCATTCGCGCCAATGGTCAACCAACTTTATGCCTCACACTCAGTGTTGCCACTTAGCAACTTTTGAACTTTATGTTCTATAAGGTCCAAAAGTTGCTAAATTTTCGAAAAAAAATTGCTACAAATAGCTAAAAATAAAAAAAGGTTCCTAAAATAAATAGCTAAAAATAAAAACTTAAAAACTGTTGTTTTCGGACTGAAGTCCAACAGATACTTGTAAAAAATTAATTTTTAATGAGTTTCGAATACAAAAATACTTTAAATTAGGTCTGCAAACCACCAGAATAAGTTTTCCAAGAGCTGATAAATTTACGCAAAAAAATGTCTAGAAATAGCTAAAATTTATAAATAGTGTTTTTGAGACTAAAGTCCAACAATAATTTAAAATATTACGGTAATTGTCAAGTATAGTAAAGCACACACATAATTTCGGTACAGCATCAGCAAACTTCAACATTAATTTTAAGGGGGTCTTCTCATTCAAAACCCGTTTTTTGGACCCTTTTTTAAAAATTCTTATTTGAAAACGCAAAGAATAATTGAAAACTTTTTTGTTTATTGTATTACAAAAGGTTCAAAGTAAATAAAAAATTTTTGCCTCGATACGAGGGCTGTTCAAAAAGTAATGAGACTTCAAAGTTGGTGGTGAAAAAAGGTGTCGTCACGGCGGCCACGATTCCGGGTCTCCGGAGCGTCCGAAATGAAAAAAACGGGGTTATAATCAGTATAGATGTAATTCTCGGGTGAACCTCAAACTTAATTTTGTGATTTTTTTTGACAAAATGGCGGCCATTCAAAAAAAATTTCATTTCGGGCTTTTTTGTAGTTTAGTGTAAAAAAAAGTAAAAATTTTTAAAATTATGGTCGAGGTTCACCCGAGAATGGTGACAATTCTGCGTCGATTCCACTTTGTTTCATGAAAACGGTTCAGTTGAACTGGAGATATCATGGCCGCCAGTTCGAAAAACGTGGTTTCGAGATAAACGCGCTTTAAGTTTGCGTTGCTGGGAATTTAGGTACATTGGGCCACTAAAAGGACTATATCTCCTAAACTAATTTGGGGGGATATTTTTGAATATCCAAGCTATAAATAAATGCAAAAAAAAAGACGAAAAAAGTTGCTCAATAAGAAGACCCCTTAAAAGAAACCATGAATGACCGCAGTGAATTTTTTGCATGATAATTCTTCATAATTTGCGGTGTATCCAAGGAATTATTTTGAAATTTTTTGACCAAAGGTTTCAATACTTGACAATTACCAAAATTACTTTTCAAGGTGCTAAGACTAACAAATTCTTCAAAAAGGACAGAGTCCCGCAATGAATTCACAATCTGTTTTTTTGTTTGGAGTCCGAGCCGAACCCGAATCTAGGTACTACAAAAGCTGAAAGTCCAAAAAAATGCTGATCTCATATGACTTCGTACATATGAGCAAAATTTGAGTTTTTTGCTCATTATAATGAATAAAAATTAGTAACGAGTTCGCTGGCTCGAGGTCAAGAAGTTGCGTTTGTTCACAACTATAAACAACTTATGCATTGACAAACCAAAAAAAACTTGGACAAACCTTTACAGCTGTTTCATTGATATCCAATCCAATTATCAGAAGGCGTTTCGCTGAATGACTCCTGCTCGTTGAGCCAATTCCATGCAATCAGAACTTTAAACAGTTGGGAACTGCAAAGCTTAATGAAAGCAAAATTGGACTCACATACAGAAAGCCATTCTTAATGGCTGTCGTTGCATGGCTTCGAGCTTAAGTTTCTAAGTGAGAAAGCTTGAAGCTTTCTAGCAAGCTTAGAACTGCCCGTTAAATTTAAATGTCAAAAATTCAAATAGCATGTGTTGTTACATGAAACTTTTGTTAGTTTCGTTTACAAAACAAGATAGCGTGCCTTCTCTTATATAAGTTTTTTTCCAATTTATCTGGCGACCTTTCTAATATTTAATTACTAACGAGTTCGCTGGCTCGAGGTCAAGAAGTTGCGTTTGTTCACAGTCAATTTCTTCGAAAGAATATAAAGAATGAAGTCACCTTATATGTTTTTATTGGACTATCACTACTTTGGATTGAACCCTTCAGGTGGCTCAGTACCGAATCAGTACTGAAATTAGCCCTGATTTGAAAAGTTGGTACTAAAAACATGTCTTCACTTACTTGCTCTTCGGTCATGAATATAGTACAGACAATGCTTTTTAGGTATAAAGTGAAGTACTAAATCTCATGAATCTCTACCGAAATCACTCATGAACCAAAGCAATTTCTAATGATTATGCCTTAAATTATATAATTATCACTCCGAAATTCACTTCTGAGACTTTTTACTCAGGGGAAGTTCTATAGCAAAGGCTTCAAATCAATTTAATAGGCGCTATTTCGCACTTCGTCTTAAAAATTTAAAAATTGCTAGAAATAGCTAAACATAATTTTAAAGTTGCTAGATTTATAGCTATTAGCATTTCCAAAAATTTATAAGCATTTCCACTTTTGAAAATGCTAGATATTGCAACTAAATAGCTGAAATGGCACCACTGCTCACACTGCCAGCTGTTCACGAAATCTAAATCAAATCAGTGCGCAAAAAGGGTTGTTCCGTCAACTGATATAAGGGGGTCTTCTCATTGAGCAACTTTTTTTTCCGACTTTTTTTTGCATTTATTTATAGCTTGGATATTCAAAAATATCCCCCCAAAAGGAATTCGAAAACTCGAATTAGTTTAGGAGATATAGTCCTTTTAGTGACCCAATGTGACCTAAATTCCCAAGCAACTGCAAACTTAAAGCGCGTTTATCTCGAAACCACGTTTTTCGAACTGGCGGCCATGATATCTCCAGTTCAACTGAACCGATTTTCATGAAACAAAGTGGAATCGACGCAGAATTGTCACCATTCTCGGGTGAACCTCGACCATAATTTTAAAAAATTTTTTACTATTTTTTTTTACTCTAAACTACAAAAAAAGCCCGAAATTGAAATTTTTTTTTGAATGGCCGCCATTTTGTCAAAAAAATCACAAAATTAAGTTTGAGGTTCACCCGAGAATTACATCTATACTGATTATAACCCCGTTTTTTTCATTTCGGACGCTCCGGAGACCCGGAATCGTGGCCGCCGTGACGACACCTTTTTTTTTCACCACCAACTTTGAAGTCTCATTACTTTTTGAACAGCCCTCGTATCGAGGCAAAAAAAATTTTTTATTTACTTTGAACCTTTTGTAATACAATAAATAAAAAAAGTTTTCAATTATTCTTTGCGTTTTCAAATAAGAATTTTTTTAAAAAGGGCCAAAAAAACGGGTTTTGAATGAGAAGACCCCCTTAAACTAAATTAAACTTAATCGAAATCAAATCTAAATCGCTTTCAGGAATACCACTATCGTGTAATAGGGGCTTTAGCAACTTCGAATGAAGGAATTTAAACTGATGACAGGCATATTACGAGGTCGGTGGATATTAGAGTTGTACGGAATCAAATGGTTGGCAGCTATACATCTCCGAATACGGATTTTTGTTTAAAAAAATCTTCAGTGATCTTAGTCGAACCGAACCGTTTTGGTTTGTGGTTGTCGGCCCGGCTCAGCATTTTCGAAGAGACGCCGGTTTGGTTTGAGGTTCGGTTAATCAGCTGGAGTAGCGGCTGTGTTGCGGTTTAGTTAGGTTCGATTCAGAACCGGGATGCATACTTGCTCTATTATGATCAATCACTTAAGCCATACCCATTGTACGTTTTTCCCCAACCACTAGGCATTATTTCGAGGGATTAATTCCGAATCGAATTTCGCTTTCGAAATAAATGTTTCAGATAAAGGTTGTGTTTCGGTTTTTATAACGGTATACCGGTAAATATCGGTTCAAGTAAATTTCTTTTTAATGTAGATTGCCAAAAATTATTTCCCAGATAAATCACTTTATTCTTCCGTAATAAAGCGAATCAGAATTTATCATAAAAGTATAATAGATTAACGTTTAACAGTTATAGTAAAACTATAATGACTATTCCACATTTCGTACTATTTTATGGAGACACAGGTCCTTACTTATGATTGAATATCAAGCAAAAGATATTTCCAATAAGGGTTGCTTTTAGGTCGAGGGATTCTTTAATAGAAAGTAGAGGTGCCCAGAGCCACAACAATACATAAAGAAAATATTTTTATTAAAAGTCAGCTGCGTGACTTTTTGAACGAAAAAAAGTCACAAAGTGTCACACACTCTGTGACGCAGTATAAACCCAGCATAAGAGCTGACTTTTATGAACTTGCATAAAAAATAATATCCTGTCAAGTGATTTACTATTATTTATTAGCATAAATTTACACTTGCATGAAATCATGTATTTTATCGCGCTCTAAAAGCATTTAACAAAATTTGTTCACCTTTTAATCAAGCGAATTTATAAATAATACAAAATATTTGGCTTGACACAGCAATAAGGGCCAAAGCCGAGCTTCTCTCAATCTATTGGCTTGTGTGCTTCTAAAAAGGGACCTACAGCTTAACGTCGAATACAAACGGCAGTTTGGGAACCTTTTTTAAGGCTAGTTACTTCAAAGCTGGCGCCAACGGTGACCGGGTGTGAAAGTTTTTTCAAAGAAAAAACTTTCATTAGATGTCCCGAGGCGGGATCGAACCTACGACCTCTTTCACAGCGGGCGCACACGCTATATACTGAGCCACACCCGGCTACAATTTACAAATGATGCAGTAAAATACTTACTTATATATAAAGAACAAAAATCACTATTTTTGGTTATTTCAATTCACGAATTCCCCAACTATCGCAAAACTCTACATTTGTAGTGAACTTAATTATGGCCACCATGCCAGTGTCACCACATAATGCAGTTATTGTTACCCAACCCTTACCAACACTGGTACAACAGTAAATTTTTCATTTCATTCTCTTCTCGCGTCACTTGTCGAAGCAGAAAGCTGAAAAAAGAGCTGCGTCATTTAATTAATTCCCAAATAATTTACAAGGAAAAATCACCATGAAAGTTCTAGGAAACACCAAGGAGAACACTATTTCACGTTCCTATCGTCGTCGCTGGAAGGCGCGTGCAGCGCCAGCTCCATTCGCTGACCTCAAGAAGAACTTGCCCAATGGGAATAAACTTCAAGAATATGTGCGCACTGTGCTCGGCGACACGCGTCACATTGCGGCCCAGGATGTTGGCCCTGTTTTGGACAAAGTGACCAAAGTTACCGGCTGGTCCGCCGTGTACCTATCCGGGTGCGACGGGATAAGCAACGACTCCATTTTGCTGGCCCTCAAATGGTTGATGACGCCCCTGCAGGTGGAAGTCTTTGACTTTAAACGATGCGGAGAAGAAGATAACGGTGCACTTGTGCATTTCTTAGTGGATAATGTGCTGAGTGCCAATCGTATGAGGCGTCTGAGTGACAAATTGACTGGTATGTTCACTTGGAAAAGGATCTGCATGCATGTAATGGCGGGTCTACCCATATTGGTTTTGGTGCAGCCAAGAACAGCAGAGTTGATGATTGCCTTGAAAGTAACTTTGTTGGCACACTATGATGAGGTCGAGAGAAGCCTTAATCTAGATCGCTTCCATGCGCATCCCGAGTTAAATGGGCAGATATGTCCACTACATGTGGTCAAGTTGCTGGCGTGGGTCCTGGAATTGATATGTCGCGAACTGCCCTTGGTGGAGAAAATTAG
This sequence comes from Lordiphosa collinella, assembly GCA_018904265.1. NCBI lineage: Eukaryota > Metazoa > Arthropoda > Insecta > Diptera > Drosophilidae > Lordiphosa > Lordiphosa collinella. Next base: position 11,312 of record JAEIFV010000988.1, on the reverse strand, counting down.
TCTTCGTAATAATTATTTGTGCTCTTTGAGAGCATTCGGAGGCCTGGGAAAAGGTTTTCCCAAATTGAAATACTTGGATATAAGTGCCAATTACATTAAGGATTTGGGAGAACTAAACTTTCTGGCCAACTGGCAGATCCAAACTTTAAATATAACGGGGAATACTGTAACTAAAGAAGACCTAAAGAAAGTTCAGTCCATTTTACCTACAATAAACATCATTAAAGGCATGGTAATGAAGCCCACCCAGCAGCAGAAATCTAAGTCAACTCCGAAATCTCCGCAAACTTGGGAATCTTCTCCGCCGACTTTGCCCAGGTTCAACCATCCACAGGGCGTTGGCACCTATGGCGTGGATTTTTGCTTCGGTTTTTCCAATTGTTTCTACAAGAATTTCGATAATCCCGAACTACGCATCCATCTGGCTCATTTCTATGACGATCAGGCCACGTTTTCGTTGTCGGTGCCTGAGGAATTGGAACACGTTTATGCCTATAAGTTGAATAAGCTTGATCAACAGTGCAACAAATCCCCTTTTGCAAGTCTGTCTATGATGCAATTTAGTGGGCCAAACATAGTAAAAGCCTTGAGCCGTCTACCAGAGATGGACACGAATTGTCTTAACACTTCGTTGGATTTGCGGCAATTTACTGGAGACTTGCGAATCTTTGCGCTGACTGGTTACTTGAAGGAACGCACGGAAACCGGCTGGGAATGTCGCCATTATAAAAGAACATTTGTTTTGCGTCCTTCGGGACTTGGCGGTTGGTTGATCACCAACGACATGCTGTGTATTACCTTGCCGCCGAAGAAGCAGGAACCGCAGAAGGAGTTACTCTGCATTACAATGGAACAGGAAGGACCTCCTGATGATGACGACGATTTTGTTCCATTGTGCATTGACGGCCCCAATGAACTAGATGAGGCCATAGAGCAGCTCAGCTATTCTATGCCCAAGATGGTCTTGGATGCCACATCTACTTCAACCCCGAAAAATGTAATGAGCAGATGCCTTTCACTCAATTTGTATCCCTCGAAACTTTAACTTTGGAGCAGGAAATTGATAATACTTTGCTGTCGGATGAGGACGACTGCGTTTTGGTCATCGATGAGGATGTGCTTCTAGGCGATGACGATCTGTAAATTTATCCAACATAAAATTGTTTTTTTTTTTTCGCCAGATTCATTGTAAAATAAAATAACAATTTGCTCTAGCAAAATTTGAAGTTTAGTTTCAATTTATATTCAATCAAAGCATTCAAACTTAACTCGAAGACCTTTACACGGCCCAAGCGGAGATCCCAGTCGGCAAAGAATTTGGAAATGCAACTTGTAAGTTGAACTTTATTTAAAATACTTAATGATATCTAACATTGTTACCATTACCTGATCATTTGCATTTTTTGTAAACCGATGAGGTTTCAATTTCGATTACCATGTACAATTATTCAAGTAATTGTAATTATATTTTGTAATAATCACTGAATAATCTCAAGGTAATTCCTGATTACGATTTTTAGTAATCGTAATTGTAACTTGGAATTACGATTTTAATTTTCTAAAAAATTGTAATGATAATGGTAAAGGCAATTGTGTTTACAGCTCTGGTTCGAACCGAGTTTTAAATAGGGAAAATATCAAAACCCCATATTTCCAACCCACACACCAAATTTCCAGTTTATAGTTTAAGTACACAGATAAAAAAGTCCTGATAAATTCAATTTTTTTATACCCTGTTCCCATTGAAAATGGGAAAAGGGGTTTTTTTTTTGTTATAAAAAAAAAAAGAAGAGAAAAAAAAACCCACCCCAAAACACAAAAGCGGGGGCGGCTCCCTGCTTTCTCGCGTATATAGAAAAATTATCACACCCCCGCTGCTCAAACACGCATAATATAATCTGTATAAGCGCCGCTGCGTTGCTTGCTTTCCTACGCCGCGACGCAGTCGTTGCTACTGAAATTGTTTTTTTTTTTTTTCTCTCCCTCTCACCAATACATTGCAATGCAAAAATAATGTATTTTTGCCTCCCTCTGCTATGTAACAGCGTAAAACCAATACAATAACCAAATATATTTCAAGCAATAACAACAAAATGAGAAAGAGAGGGAGAACCGATTTTTGATTTTGTGTGTGTGTGCCGCGGAAAGCGAGATGCGTTCGGCCGTACGCAAAAGCATTTTGTTGTTGTGTTCGAGTTTGCGAGAGAAATAGGAGAGGGAGAATAGAGACACACATGAAGTTGTTGTTGCAGGTCAGAGCGAGCCAACAACAAAACATAGAGCACGCATAAGATTTGTTTTTGCTTTTGGCTGGCTTATGGCGCGCGAAAATGAATACGCGCAGGCTATTCCTTTGCGTAGAACAACAACACAAGCGTGTCCTGCGTAATGGGCATGGGCGCCCCTGCTATAAAGTAAATATATTCTTGATCAGCATCAACAGCCGAGTCGATTTAGCCCTGTCCGTCTGTCCGTATGAACCCGTGTTTCTCAGAGACTATAAGAGCTAGAGCCACAAATTTTTGCATGTAGATAGGTGTATACCCGATTCAAAACGAGTTTGTTTCAGATTTGGAAAATTCCTCCCCCTCCCCCCTTTAAGCGCAAAAATCTGTCAGAGCCACAATTTTTAAGATAGAACGTATATCAAGTAAGGCCCAATATCTATCTATTCTGAAAAGATCACTAAGATCGGACAATAAACACCGAAGTTATATACGAATCAATTTTGCTTGTGGGAGAGAGGGGGGCCTTGTGTTGAAGAAACATTTTTGTCAGTTACCGCGCGTTTGCGCGTTGCGTGGTGGTGCGTATGTTAAGTGTGGCGTTGGTGTGCATGTGTGAGTGTGTGTATATGTGAATGGAAACATAAGAAGTCAAGGGAACAGGGTATTTTGTAGTCGGGGCACTCGACTGCAGCTCCCTTACTTGTTATACTCTGTACCAGAGGTACACAGAGTATATTAAGTTTGAGCAAAAGTGTCCGTCTGTGCATCTGTCCGTCTGTCTGTATGAGCAAAGACATCTCAGAGATGGTAAGAGATAGAGGTTTGACATGTATGGTACAAAAACTGCTTATACTTGCAGGCTGATCAAGATTATTTTCAATTTCCGCCACGCCCCAGCAATTTTGAAAAAAACGTCATATCTCCGTCAGTTCTATAGACAGAAGGTTCGTTCCTTCGGGACATATTGAGTATTCAGGACTATTTATCTAAACAAACAATTATGGGCAGCGACAATGTTATAGTCGGGCTTGACCGACTTTCCTTTTTGTTTTCTTATTCTTGTTTTTTGTCTTCTTATATACTCTATAGAGTAATCCCGGCACGAGCTGAAAAATGCAATCTCGATTTACGGGATATTCTACTCAATTCAATCTTTTAAGGCTTGGCGCAATCCTTTCGAGCTTGTTTCATTCCATATGTGCTTACTTCAATCCCTTTCGAAATCACAATGTTCATAAATTAGGAACAATAGCAGAAAAGTAAAGGGTGATTTTTTAAGAGCTATAGGAAAGTTTTTCAAAAAAAAACACATAAAATTCAAAAAAATGCATGATATCTTTATTTGAATCGATAGTACGGTCCATATAATTTAATGTTTGAAGATTATTTCATGCAAATGTTGACCGTGACTGCGCTTCAAATGGTCCATCCGCTTAGTCCAATTTTGGCATACTCTTTCCAACATTTCGGCCGGTATCTCACGAATAAATGCTTCAATGTTGACTTCCAATGCGTCAATTGAAGCGGGCTTGTCTGTATAGACATGAGCTTTAACATAGCCCCACAAAAAAATAGTCTAAAGGCGTTAAATCGCACGATCTAGGCGGCCAATTGACCGGTCCCGAACGTGAAATAAAATGTTCACCGAACTCGCCTCTCAATAAGTCCATTGTTGCGCGTGCTTGTGGCATGTGGCACCGGCTTGTTGAAACCACATGTCATGCAAGTGAAGCTCTTGCATTTTGGGCAAAAAAAAGTTGGATATCATATCACGGTAGCGCTCACCATTCACAGTTACGTTACGATTCGCAACATCTTTGAAGAAGTACGGTCCAATGATGCCATCAGCCCATAAACCGCACCAAACTGTGACTTTTTCTAGATGCATTGGTAGCTCTTGCAATGCTTCTGGCTGATATTCACTTCAAAATCGACAATTCTGCTTATTTACGTACCCATTGAGCCAAAAATGAGCTTCGTCGCTGAACACAATTTTTCGGTAAAAAAGTGGATCTTCGGCCAACTTTCCAAGAGCCCATTTACCAAAAATTCTACGTTGCGGCAGGTCGTTCGGCTTCAATTCTTGCACCAGCTGTATTTTGAAAGGCTTCACACCTAAATCCTTTCCGCAAAATTTTCCACTTTGTTGAATAACAGAGGCCCAATTGCTGCGAACGGCGACGAATCGATAATTGATGGTCATCATTAACACTGGCCGATACAGATGCGATATTTTCTTCAGTTCGCACTCTACGTAAGCGTGTTGGTGGTTTAATGTCCAACAATGTAAATTTGGTGCGAAATTTAGTCACAATAGCCCGAATAGCCGCTTCAGTGGGTCGATTAAACTGACCATAAAATGGAAGAAGCGCGCGATGAACTTTCTTAACAGAGCACGCATTTTGATAATAAAATTCAATAATTTGCAAGCGTTGTTCGTTTGTAAGACGATTCATGGTTAAATTATAGACCAAACTGAAGATGTTTGACAGTGAAACAAAACACGAAACGTGCGTGAGCTGTTTAAACCAGTGTTGCCAAAAAGATAATAGCTAAAAAATCACCCTTTATATGGGCTGGGGCCTAAAAGCGTCGTTTAGAAAAGCTACATGGCGCATGTGGAAATGAGAAAAGTAAACTCAGAGTTGTTGAATTGAGGAAATTTTTAATTTTTTTACAAGTCAAAACAAGAAGAATAAAACAAAACAAAATATGTAAGTTTCCTCAATTCAACAACTCCACAGCTGAAGGAGTTTCGTCAATTCCCTAACTTTATATTCCCTGTGTAGTATTTAAATATTTCTTAAGATTTAGTTCATTTAGTTCTTCGTCAAATGATCTGAGCATTTTTGGACTGAACTTTAGAATTAAACAATTAGTCCTTCAACAAAAATGTTAAAATTTAGCTAGTAAATATTTAGCTTAATGTTTTTAAAGTAGTTTATAGTGTATATCCCAATTCGGCTGGTCAACTGTCGTCTTATATTTCATATAAGTAATTTGTATAGTACAATAATTATGTTGTTTTTTTTTCTTTTCGTTTGGCATGAGTCAACAACAGCCACAACAAGTCCGACTTCGTCTATAACTCGGGCGTCATTACAAGGCGCTTTATGAGCTTTGTTTTGAAGTTGCTTTTTGCGCAATGGCTACAGTTCTCTATGGTCAGTCTGGTTGTTGGTTATTGGATATGTGTGTCAGTGACAGTGAAGGATCAGTATCTGTCATTTTTGTCATTTTGACGGTCACTGCAAGCAGAGCGAGACATTCGTCAGAATCTGAAAGTCAATGGCTCTTCGCCTGTTGCTTTTGGGCTCTTAACCCACAAAAGTAAACCATAGCGCGTATTACAAAACAGTCAAAATAAAACAAAAATACCGTAAAAAGGTCGTAGAGTTGGGCGTGAGAATTGACAATGGAGTTGGATACGGCTTACATTTAAAAGTCGCTCTATAAAAGTACAGCAAAGATCTGGGAGCATAGTCAACTTCATTTATAGTAGGAAGTGCAAGCCGCCCAGGTTTTCCCTTCCAAGACCAAAAGGCCAGAATAAGGTCAGTAAGAGCGCGAATGTGGTTGTCTGGTCAGTCAAAAGGGCAATGAAGACACGAAAAAGAAAGAAAATTGTTTTTAATTTACATTTTACAGAAGCAAAGGAAGACAGAGTGGAGTGAGTGGAGCGGGGTTGCAGTGGAGGGGTTCTGCTATTTTGGCCATCATGGTTTATGGTCGGGCTAGTGTAATAGTTTCTAGCTAATGCAGCTGTTGTTGTCATTGTTTTTGTGGTTGTTTTTATTGTTGTTGCGGCATTGAAGTACGAACATTGTAGTTGTTGTTGGGCAAGAGGACGGAAACAGTCCGGCACCTGAGCTTAAGAGAGTATTCGGCGCAAGAGTTCGAGTGAATGTAATGTTTTCTCTTTGAAATGTAGGGGGAAACCGTAAGAGCGGGTGTGGATGCCATGTGGAACTTGCGCCCATTTATGTCAGTATTTACTTGGTGCTCATTTCTATTTATAAAATAGAGGCTTGATGATGATAATCATTAATTTATAAAAATTTATTTATAAAAAATACTTTAAAGTTACTAAGTCCACTTTATTTTAAGGCCCTCTTCTGGTCTAGAAAATTTGTTTTCGATTTTTTTAATTAAATATTTTTTAGATATCTTGAATGTTGAAGATATTCAAAAATATTATGTCAAAAGGATTTTCTAAAACTCGGAATACTTTCGGAGGTGACATGACAAAACTCCCACGGACAAATGGCCCATATGAAAAATTTCAATCATTACTTTGAAATATAACTCAGAAATTTTCTGGACCTTATGTCGGGACATTACACCCATGGGCGTAAAGTCGATAGTTTTTACTGTGCTAGGTGCTGCCGAAAGCAAGACGTCAGGTGACCGGTTCGGCACAGTACTCCTTGACGCTCATACAAATATAGGTAAACATCCGGCAGCCAGTTTAGGGTAATCAGAGACTATAAATGAAATGTCAGCCGCTGGGCACGCAATTTTGGGGCTGCATATTCTGTTAACCATTCGGCCATTAATTTAGGGCAGGGGCCGGGAAAACTCAATCCCATTTTTGGATTGGTGTTTGTGAGAGCAGCGCAAAAACTGATTCAATCGCAACAAGGGATTAATACCGAAGCTATTTTCGGTTCCGTTACAGGTACCGGTACGAACCGAAATGAATGTTTCGGTAAAATATATTTCGGTTTTTAATTTATTTCGGCTTTCGGTTTCGATACGGTACCCAGTTTTTTATTCGGTTACCGTACGTACGGTACATACCGGTATAAGTAAAAATTTTAAGAATTGTAAAAAGTAAATGCTGATATAAGTCCAAATCATTTTATTCCTTTGTAATATAAAGAAATAATATTCAACACAAAAGTTTCAGTCGTTTGACATTTAAAGTAAAATTAAAATCAATTTTCACATTTCGCATTACTTAACAGAATTGCAACTTTTGAAATCTCATACAATTCTGGGAACTTTGTGGACGAAACCTAATGTGATTTTATCACTACATTTTTTTCTTGCAACATCACATATGCATCAACTTCGTCGCCGCTTTCAGATAATTATTAAGAGGTGATTGATCAGCAACAGATAAAATTTGAGCATAAATATTTGTTGAATGAGTAATACAAGATTTTTTTTGCTCTGGATTTGGCATTACGATATACCTTTTTAATAAAGGATTCTCTCGCTTTTCTATTTTCTGATCGAGTGATTTCGACATTAATGAACCAAATGGAATAAAAATCACCCAAAACTAAATTTTCGGCTTAAAATTTAGTTGTGGCCACCTAAGTTGGTACTAATATGCTTACAATTTCGCGAACTGAGTCTCACAAGTCCCAGTCACTGGTTTTAATACATGCGCATGTACAATGTAAGTGGTCAGGTGGCTCAGCGGCTAGTGTGCGCGACCGCTGTGCAAGAGGTCGTGGGTTCGATCCCGCCTCGGAACATCTAATGAAAAGTTTTTTCTTTGAATAAACTTTACACCCGGCCACACCTTTTTGCTGTTGGCGCCAGCTTTGTAGTAATTAGCCATGAAAAGCTTCTCAAACTGCCGAATTCTACATCGAATTTCCAACAATAAGATCTGTCCTACATGGGTCGAGTTGTCAGTTTTGAAATTCTGGCAAGGTATTCGATTTTGTTAAAAAAAATTTCCCAATTTTGTCATAAGCTCGACAGTCGACTACGTTAAGATGCCGACTTTCGTGTTTAGTACGAGTAAGAGGTCTCGGGTTCAATTCCCAGGCAAGGAACGTAGAGTTAAATTTTATTTATTTATTTTTTCAATTTTATTTAGCAAGTAAAAAATGGTACTAATACATGCCCAAGCCAATCCAACTGTTCATTATTTAAGAAAAAACATGATTACACTTGGGTTTGGGAAAATGGATATCGAAAGGTCTCTTCAACACAAAACATGAGTTGCTTTGACCAACACCACATGTTAAGCCTCCACGAAGTTCTCCAAATAATTTTGGTTTTTAGTTTTTGGTCTTCTTTGAATGCATTTTTGGAATTGTGTGCTCGTTTCTCGAAGGTACCTTTCAGTGTTATGAAACATGTCTCAAATCCAAGTCTTAGAAGTAAGTTTATTCCACCAACATTTCTAGTATAAATCAATTTTTTTTGGTATAGTCCCATATGCTTTGCAAACTTTAGTTTAAATCAGAGTAACCTTTTGAAAGTACGATAACATTTTGTTGGAGATCAACGCCAACTACAAAAATATATAAAGTAAATATACACCATAAACTAGCAAACAAGAGGGCGCCAGTATGACCTTATTTTTCCATACAAAAAAAAAACGCCCTAATGCACATACATATTTTATTTTATTGCCAATGTAAATACATATGTATGTTTGAATTGCTTGAATTTAACGCCATTTCAGATAAGTGGTAAGAATATCTAACATCGTGTAATGGACGTCTTAAGATTCCTTCTTTGCGTTACAAACATCTGACCAAAATTACTCTGCAAATTAAAAAAAAAACCGAAACAGTACCGGTACCAAAGTTTCGGTTTCGATCCGGTTCTATCGGTTCCAATAATAACGGTAAACGGTATTCGGTTAACGGTTCCGGTACCGGTATTAATCCCTGATCACAACGCATCTAAACAAGATCCGAACACGCATCGCAGCTACGCTTATAGTGCCTATACTGTGTGTAATCCGCTGCTTTTGAGAGCTTTCCTGTGATTATTAGAAAGCGACGTGCCGGCTTCTGGTTTAGGGTAACCTTCGGCCTGTCCGATCCGCACTGCTTCACCAGAGTTTGTGCACTAATTGTCAGCCATCGGCTTCGGTTTATTCGTTAGCCGACAGCCCAAAAGAGACAATTTAGATGCAAGCGGGTATTGCAGATATACACACTACCCGCTACATCACAATCGGCCACATTTCCAGAGACGGACATAAAATGTCGTGCGTCCGCCAGGCGATCTTGGGACATCGTTCAGCTAGCACAATCCCTTATAAGACGCCCCATTCCGCATTAAGAAGTTTTGAACATTATAAATTCAATTTTAAAAGGTCGACAAAACCATGTAGATTCGGGTCGAGGGTTCTGACAAACACACAGATGTGTTAGACATCTGACTAATGCCTTTCAATCATGGATTCGTATTGTAAATTGCGCGCGAGCTGGCGATATTTGAATTTGGAACTGACTTCACTTACTAAAGTAATATTGAAACTTTTTTTTTTAATAATTTTAAGGCCCTCTACTGGTGAAGAGGGCTAAATTATACATGTTTTTTTAAAAATTCGTGGAAAGAAATCGGGAAGAGATTTTGTAATTCTGTTTTTTGTATTTAGTTGTACAATTCATTATAAAAAATACAAAATTAAAAATTTGCGAATGCGAGGGCTGTTCAAAAAGTTCTTGGGATCCAAAGTAGGCTCTTTCAAAAAAAGATGTGTCGATGGTACCCACGGGAGTTACAATTATCAGAATGCAAAACGGAAGATGGGAAGTTGGTTAGTAAGAATGCCTTTATCGTCCGTAGCAGAACTGTGAAAATAAGATTGTATTTGAAAAAATGGCGGCCTTTTACAACGAAAAATCGATTTTTGACCATTTTTTTTGTAGTCCAGTGTACAAAAACAAGTAAGGGAGCTGTAGTTGAGTGCCCTGACTACAAAATACCCTGTACCCTTGACTTCTTGTTTTTTCATACACATAACACACACTCTAACATACGCACACACGCACGCGCAAACGCGGTAACTGATCGGTGTTTTTTGTCCGATCTTATTGATCTTTTCAGAATAGATAGATATTGGGCCTTACTTGATATATATAAAGTTTGGAAGGTCTATCTTAAAAATTGTGGCTCTGACAGTTTTTTGCGCTTAAAGGGAATCGCAAGTTCGTAATAAGTTGTGAGTTCACTTTTCCACGAATTCCCTTATTGTCTTTTTTCGCTTTACGCAGCCGTGTACCCATTCGCTTCTGAACATGAGCGATGCACTCTTTTTTTGTGACAATAGGGTTGCCGATATATTTTTGGCAGCCTTCCTCATGGGATTGATACCAAACTTTAAACGAGTCCTCCTTATATTTACTGGTTGATTTCCAATTCTTGCACGCTTGGCAAAGGCTAGATTTCACTACGGAATCGATAACTTTTTTGCTGTATTTCCCGATAAGCGTCGTGGAGCCGAAGAGTGAAGAACAGCCTCGTTTCTTCCACGTACCATCTCCTGATACGGTTAGCAATAAAGGATCGCAGGGCGGATTTTCTTTTATTTGTAGGTCCTTCTCTGTTTCCACCGCTTTCGAAAGACACTGCTCGTACACTGCTAGTCCCCCAATGTGTAAATTTTTCAAGCACGCGTAGTAGTTGGTAATGCATAATCCTTGGCAGAGGTCCATCAAGCCGCAAAACATGTTCATCTTTTCTCTCCCGATTCCCAACATCCTCATTGCAAATACCAAACGGCGATTTATTTCGAATGCTTGTCTACGAAAAGTGAAGATGTAATATAAGTTATGGCCTCACATTCGCACTGTAAACTAACTTTAAATCCAAGTCCACGCTCGCCTGCTCTTGCAAATTTGATGCTTCTCTTGCATGAGGTACAGATAACAATTGTAGAAAGATCTTGGAAGAAAGAGTAAAACTCCAAAATGCAATATTGAAAGTGGTTTCCATTGTCACATCATCGTCTTTCGTTTTTTTAACTTTTTGGCCGCTGTGCTCGCAAAAATTGTATCTTCCATTGTGGAATGCTGATTTCCTCGGAACGATCTTATCTTATTGCCTCGCCGATAAGAGCGGGAAGAGGTGTTTCGATTTCCCTTTCTATCCATAGTTCACCACACAAACAACGATCAAAAATTAACTGTCTATTGGGCATAGGCAATCTCTCAGCGGCAGCGCTGTTATCACACAGCAAGTATTGATCGTCGTGACGGGCTTTGTGGAACAACGGTAAAAACAATGAAGAAGCAAAAATAAAAGCCGAACGTGGGTGCAGCTGCGCTCCGAAGCAATACGACAAACTTTTCGCCTAATGACTGCAGGCAAATGAAGTATTTT
>JAEIFV010000987.1:0-110986 GCA_018904265.1 Lordiphosa collinella | reverse complement strand
CGCAAAGAGGATGAACGCATTACCAGTGCGGTTATGAAGGTGCTCGAGGGTTATGATTGGAATCTGGTGCAGGCTTCTGCCAAGTAAGTAGAAAAGATGACAGTGTTTTTTACCACCCCTTGTACCTAATTCTTGATTAATTAATTTATTAAATTTTTATTTTTGCCATTTTCAATTTCTATCAAAATTTTGGTTTTCTACCTTTTCTGTTCTACTTGGAATGATCTAAAAAGTATGGAAAACTATAATCATAAAAAGATCATTCTGAAGAACTTATTTTGAGAAGAAATAACGAAGTTAAATATGATCAATAAATCTCAAACAAAATCTTATAAAAACAAATTTCAAGAATGATCAAGAGCCAGATACCATTGCTCCTCTTATCAGTCCTATTATCCTACTACTAGTCTTGACCATAATACAATATGAATACGAATACGAATTTGGCCACACATATAGTCCATGAGCTTCAAAGTTTTTCAATCTTTGCGAAGCTTTTGCTCTCAATCTCATCACAACAGCCATCAATCAAGGAATTTGTGAGCTTTTCGATACTTTGTCTGGAGTTAGAAGGATTGGCCCATCACATCTGTTCCCAGGGGGAAAAAACAGAGGACATTGGACTCAAGATTATCATATACGATACTTAAAAACATTGTACCTTGAGATAATAACGACGGTCCAAAAACCAGCCCAAGTGGACTCCTTTTTGAAACATTTTCAATGTGATTTACTGGGCTAAGATGACGACTATCGCGTTAAGTATGGGATCCCGAGCTCAGTTCCCAGACAAGGAATTTTTATTATTTTTTATTTTAGCGAGCACATTTTGGTCTTACAGCATGGCCAAGCTGTTCCAAAAAAAGGGTTCATAATATGAAGTGTTCACGATTCTCGAAAAAGCGGGATTAGTCTACCTTTGTCAACGAATGGGCATGATATCGGTAGACTAAAAACGAACTTTTTTCTAAGTTTTTGGCAGGAATGACACTTTCATTTCTTAGGGACAATTATTGTCGAAATATTTCGTTAATGTACAAAAGTCGATGTGGTGTTTAATCTCTTCTTGTTCAAAAACGTTGTGCGGATAATTGAAGCACATTCTGAATCTTTTACACCAAAGACTTTTCCCTATAGACGAAAAACTATGACTGAAATTGTCCCTAAGAATTTAAACTGTCGTTTCATCCTAAAAACTCTTTTTCTCATTTGTGGCACAATGATCTCTCTTTAAGAACGGGGTTTGAACAGGAAAAAACTTGATTTGATTTGATTTTTTTGCGTTTTCAAATAAAAATTTTAAAACTCAACTGGGAAACAATTTTTAATGGTTTAGGATTAAGTAGGTTATAAGTGGATCTCACATTGGGGTGTTCGAATAGGGGGACCCATATCTATTTGGATTGGGAGGCTTTGGGTACAGCAAGCTTAACTACTCTCCACGCACCTTAAACCTGAAATGGTTAATTTAAGAACTTCAGAAAATCAAAGAAAAATTTGTGTCGAACCCAGGACAATATGCACTCAACGAACAACAAACAGAATGATGTGCCACCGCACACTTTGGTACACCCAGAAAAATTCCTTTCTAAAAAAGGCCAGAACCGCCCTAAAATTAAGAAAATCGCCCTTATTTTTGCGCCTAGGGTTAACTATCTTTACTTTTAGAAAAGGCTTTTTACAAAAAATACAACTTTATTTTTCTTGAAACAAGGGTTTTGTGTCAATCAAATTTAGAAAAAAATTTCTCAAATATAGGAAGCCGTTTCACACAAAAGAGAAATTGAAAAGTGGGGTGGGGTGGGTTTGTGTTGGCTGCTCCAAGTGCCCCGACTACAAAATACCCTGTTCCCTTGATTTCGTGTGTTTTCCTTTACACACACACACTCACACATACACACACTCCAACATACACACAAACGCATGACATGCGGCCGCGTGCGATACCTGACAATGCAAGACCCCCCTCTCTCCCACAAGCAAAATTGATTCGTATATAACTTCGGTGTTTATTGTCCGATCTTAGTGATCTTTTCAGAATAGATAGATATTGGGCCTTACTTGATATATGATAGTTTGATAGTTGATAGTTTGGAAGGTCTTGTGGATCTGTCAGTTTTTTTGCGCTTAAAGGGGGGATGGGGAGGAATTTTCCAAATCTGAAACAAACTCGTTTTGAATCGGGTATACACCTATCTACATGCAAAACTTTGTGGCTCTAGCTCTTATAGTCTCTGAGAAAAACGCGTTCATACGGACAGACGGACGGACAGACGGACAGGGCTTAATCAACTCGGCTGTTGATGCTGTTCAAGAATATATATACTTTATAGGGTTGCAAATGCTTCCTTCTACCTGTTACATACTTTTGCACAACTTCATGATCCCCCTTTTCCCATTTTCAATGGTAACAGGGTATAAAAACAGATCCATTGAGATCCAGTTGGACTGGATATTAGTTAATACACTTTTATACCCTTGCATAGGGTATTATAAAATAGTCCACATATCTATAACTCATAGATGGAAGCATCTCTGACCACATATATTCATGTTCAGCATGACGTGCTGAGTTGATTTAGCCATGTCCGTCTGTCCGTCCGTTTGTTTCTATTCTATCTCCTGCGTCAGTTTTAAGGTTACCTCCAGCCAACTTTGCACAAAGTCTCTGGTACAAATACGCTGCACATTTGTTGGAACCGGCCGGATCAGATGACAATAGCATATAGCTGTCATAGGAAAGATAGGTCGGAAAATTAGTTTTAGTGAGAAAATCAGTTTTGTTTGTTTTCAATGAAATCGCGCCCAAACTTCGTATTTCTTTGTTTACAATGCTCTGTCATGATTTTACCAAGTTTGGTCGAAATCGGACATCTATATTGTACAGCAGTCATAGAATAGAAGACTCTAAAAAGAAATATCTTTAAAATTGGCATTTATTTACTTGGTACGCTTTCACAGAATTCTACAAAGTTTTGTCAAAATTGGATGACTATAACATATAGCTGCCATAGAAACAATCGGTCGTAAAACTAGTTCTAGTGAGAAAAGCTCTTTTGTTTTCAATGAAAACGTCCCTATATTTATATTATATTCTTTTTACAAATAGCTGCAACACGAATGATCGGTTGAAAAAATTTCTAGTGAGAAAAACTTGTTTGTTTTAAATAGAACCGCCTCTAAATTTCGAACTTGGTTGTGTTTTATGCTTTTTCATGATTGCACTAAGTTTGTCTAAATCGGACACCAATATAGTATAGCTCCCTTAGAAAATTAAGGCCCGAGAAGTAATCTTAGTTAGATAAATATTCTGTTTTCAATGGAAATGTCCTTAAAATTGGCACGGTTTTATTTTATATTCTTTCACAATGTTGCTGCAAGGGTTTACAAACTTCGGCCGGGCTTATTAAAACTTTCCTCTATTTTTATTATCTTTTCAGCCACTCAGGTACGCAGAGTATATTAAAGTTTTGCAAAAGATAGATTTAGATATGTTTTGTAATCAGCATTATATAACTATCCACCAAAGAGAAAACAAAAAATTATGCTGGGCAGCACCGGTCGCTAGGGCGATGGGCAGCACTTCACACATCTTAATAACTACAAACTTTGGGAGGTATTGAGAATATAACACTCAGAGAAAAAATACAGAATTTCATACTTGGATCAAGAATTTTCGAATTCAATAGTTCGATAAGCGTGGAAATTCTCGAACCAAGAACGAAATTCTTGATCAAAGTATGAATTTTTAATCCCGATTTTCTTGATCCAAGAGCTTCAATTCTTGATCCAAGTCGAGTACAAAAATTCTTGTGTTAAAACAGAAGGGGAGGGGGGTTATTCTCGCTATTCTCTCAAATGTGCTTGCTTTCCTCTCTCAGTTTCTTTTCCTCACTCCCCTCTCCTAAAATCACCAAACAGAACGAATTTAGCTCAATTTCAAGCGCGAAATTCTTAAACATTTAAGAATGAATAAATTTTTTTCAAGAGCGTTCGTACCTAAATTATTCGTTCTACTTTTTTCTGGGTGCATAGTCGGGTTTGACCGACTTTCTTTCTTGTTTAGTGTTGATTCCCTTATTTATGTAGATTTTAATGATTGTAAAACGAAAATGACAATGAATCTTTTTTTTATAGTTTACCTGCAAAAGTGTCCAGTATTTTAGGTGAATCTCGTACTGAATTTAAAAGATCCGTAGAACATTACGTGCATCAGGATATTTAAGAATCAGTTTTACCAGATAAAATTTGTGTGCTGATCAGTGCATAAAAAGTGATTTTTCTTTAATTTAAGATATTAAAGCTTGAACTTCGTTGAATCGCCAGAGAAGTTTGCTGCTCCGTCAAAACAAACGCCCAAAATTAATAAAATATTGAGAGCAAAACGGCAAATATCATAAATTTTTCAATCGAACAGCTTTTCCACTCTCTTCTTGTAGGTAAGCCATAAAAAAAAACGTGGTACAGGCGGCTAAATTTAATTTTTTAAAAGCCCAAAAATTGTATGAAAGATTATGGAGATGAACTTTAGAGATTAGAGAATAGAAGATTGATATCATAGAATATCTCTACCGAATTTTGAAATAATTATTTCAGTTGGCTACTGCAATCAAATTTAAGGGGAGGGGGCAAAAACCATCAAAGAAACCAATCTTAAGCTTAAAGAAGAGCCAAAAAATCGAAAAAAAGACAAAAGGAAAAAAAGAAATGTCTATGATATTCCCAAAAAATTGTTAATATTTAATTTATCGGTTCACCATAAATTGATTGAATTAAACTTGTACAAAAATATGTGTTCCTAATTCCGAGAACATGTTGGGTATTTGTGTTGCAGCTTGTTATCCTGGTGGAAAAAGAGACGGCAGCAGAGGCTACATTTACACAAAGCAATTCGCTTTATTGCTATAGCTTTTGTATGATTCGTCTGTGTCTTTTCCACTCTGTAACATGCGAGCGCGCATAAGAGAAGATGCGCGGCTTATCATAACCCTTTCCATTTTGCGTGTCCACTCATAAATTCGCCTTTATTATAAGAAGGTTTCCCAATCTTGATTCAACTACTCCAAAGGACATTCCAAAATGCCAGAGCCAATACCTTTTCAGCTTAAATAATAATTATCTTATTTCCATATTCTGCTGCTCAGTCCTGCTTTCGCCCTTGATTTCAATTATCGACCATTTCCATTAAGCTGCTTATTCTTGGAACTGTTCTTACTACAGAAACAGTTAAAGGAAGCCCCAAGCGTCTTCTTCTCAATGGGGATAATTGCCAAACTTATGAATGACTAAGCGTGAAATAGTTCTTACCATTCCCGTACCCTCATCCAGTCGGTTTCGCTGATTAACACAAGTTGTATAAACAAACTTGGCGAACCGCAAAAGACTAATAAGTGAAACGATTGGAAATACGATGTCATATGTAAAAATGAATATACATACAAATGCCTAAGTGAATTTACACATTCACACATGCGTACCACATAGGTTTATACATAGATATGTACATATATAGAGACATATTGTGGTTGAGTTGTGGGAGCCTAACAAATTGCTGTTCGAAATGGAAGGCAGTAACAAAGTAACAAAATACCGAGCGACTACAATAAATGTGGCAGAGAGAAACATGTTGAAAATGAAGACGACAAATCAATTCAGGCATGAAAAGCGAATAAATATGTTTTTAGCGTTCAGACGCTAACTGCTAACAAGGTGGGGAGTGAGGGAGCATTGACGCAGCTGATGTTGCCTGATGTTGACATTTTGACAACGAGTTGGGCTGCAGTTGATACAGTCGTGAGAAAGACTGTCGCGGCCTGATCCCTGTGATCCTGGAGCCAGTCTGCGTCATCTTCTCTTTAAACAATAATTAGCACTGCTTCCACTGGCCTAACTATTTTAGCATATCTGAGTTTTGTAGGTAGCTTTCGCGCCCCCCTTTTGGTTCGCTTATCACAGGTCCAATAGCTCAGTTGGTGTCTTGAAATGCTAGCAGGCAGGGAAAAAATTGTATATTTAAATAAAATAGCGCTGTCAAGAGCACGTGTGTGTTTGCCCAAGGATATCAGAGTCATTTCCTTAGCTTTATCAATGTATGTACATACTCGTACATATAGCAAATATGAGTGTGCCTTGGCTCAGTTCACCCCTTCTGGAAGGGCATACTAGAAATTGCTTATCTTGCGCTTTATGCGAGTTTCATATTTAATTTTTTTTACTTTAAAAAAATACTCCCATAAACACGATATTCTTCTTGATATTTCAGGTAAAACAAATGCTAGCAAGATACACAATTTTGAAGCTATTGAGATATTGGAAGGATATATTTCAATTGACAAACGTAGAGCTTACAAGCCGAACTAAACTCAGATTGGCAAGAAAATAACGATTAAACAACCTTTTCTTCCCATCTTTCGATCTCATGTGTGAGTTTTCCAAAAATTTAAAATTGTTTTCCCATTTCTTTGCCTCATAGAGCCTTCAAACATAACTTTTTTTCATGCTGAATTTTCCGGTAGTTTTCCCATCCTACGGGCAAATTTTTCAGTATCGGAAAATCACTCACAAATTATTTCTAATGCTTTCCTTACAAACCGAGCTTCGCGAGCTTACATAGCTTACAAATCCAATTTCAAGTCAATTGGATGAAATACAAATTTTTCTTTCCATTCACTTTCAATGGAAACTTCTGTCCAAATTTTAGCCTTCTGTCCAGTGTTGCCATTTAGCTATTTAGTTGCTTGGTCTAGCAATTTTGAAAGTGTTAATGCTTATAGTTTTTTGAAAACGCTATTAGCTATAAGTCTGGCAACTTTTAAATAATGTTTAGCTATTTCGAAATTTTGAAGACGAAGTGCAAAATTATGCCTATTTAATTGGTTTTCCCTGAGTAAAAATTCTCATAAGTTAATTTCGGAGTGATAATTAAAGTCATAATCATTAGAAATAGCTTCAGTTCATGAGTCAATTCAGTAGAGTTTGTCTACTTTTGAATTTCGGTACTACCATTTATGCCTTAAAAGCGAACGTCATTATACATGACCGAGGACCAAGTAAGGGTCGTAAGCACCATGTTGTAAGCACCGACTCTTTTAAATCAGCGCTAATTTCAGTACAGATTCGCTAATGAGCCCACCTGATGCACTCAGAAAAAATCCGTTAAAAATCTATCGAAATCAAGATTATTCGTTGACAATAGTACAGTAATCCTGCTGTTTTGTGAACTGTGAATGACGGTGTCATTTCATGAACGCAATTTTAACACCCGCTGTTCGATCTTCATTAACGTTTCGGTGTTGCGTTAATACCAACTTGAGAACATTTTGGGGTCATTTTAGAAACTTTCGGTCTTGTTTTAGAAACATTTTGGTAACTTTTTAAAACCACTTTTTTATAACATTTTGGAAACAATTTTGGAACATCTCTGTCTTCTTTTGGGAACATCGCGGTCTCATTTTGGTAACACATAGTGTTCAATTTTCGAACAATTTTTTTTACATTTTTGTGAACATTTTGGTTATACTATGTAACTGTGTGATTTTAATACGTTTGTGATATTCAAACTAGCTGTTTAAGCAGGTTAGAGGTCATGATATGTTTTCACATAACTTTAATAGTCAAACACAACACCTCACAGGAGGCTAGACAACTGAACAGGAACTGAATTGCTTGGGAATTTCAAAGCATCATATGTGCAAAACCAACACCAGAGCACCAATTGTTCATAATTTCCAAACAACTGTCCGCTTTTTAAATGGACGCGCCTGTTTGTTGTAATGTAGTGCTTTTTTGTGAACAAAATTTCATGAACGAAATGGTTTAAAAAGAAGTCCGCCTTTGCTGCATTTCGAACAGCAGTGTTTTTCTTAGTGGGGCTCTATCCCCAGGGATGATAGTCCCATGAAAACATTGAGCGTGCTTTAGTCTTAGTATTCTTTTGAAGAAATGACTACTGTGAATTTAACTATAATCGGTACTGTTCCGAACTCCGAGTAGGATTGCATCATCAAAAAAAGATGACATGATCTAGAAACCACACGCCTAGGCGGACAACACTGATTTCTGCAGAAGTTGCAGATTTGAGGAAGATGAGAAAACGATACAGCACCTTCTGTGTCATTGCCCCGCTTTAAGTAGGAGGAGACTTAGGTTTCTTGGTCAACCACTCCTACTCAACCTATCGGAGGTATTCGACATAGAGACCCCAACTCTAACCAATTATATTCTGTCCAGGGTTTAACTGGGAATATATGGTATCGCAACGGGCCCTCGTGGCCTAAGTGAGAGAGCGACTTGTCCCTCTCAGCCATTGCAACCTAACCTAACCTAGTAACCACAGAAATTTCTGTATGGACACCTTGATCTCGGAGACTAGAAGAGCAAATGAGTACGATTACTTTTAGAAAAATGACAGTAATCATACTCATTTGATGTTTTGTATATCTTGTTTGTTTTTTTACGCCAAAATTCAGAAAATGTCATGTGGTGTTGTGCACGAAGTTCTGGTTTCTTAGAAAGGGGGTTGTGTGTTCGAGTCCTTGTGCTGACCGACAATATTTTATTTACGACAATATTTTATTCCTTTTATTCCTGTATATCGGAAAAAGGGCCAATTTTTTACACACATTTGTATCTACTTTAAACATTTTGCAAATTGTCTGGTTTCTATAAAAAAGCATTTAAAATTTAAAAAAAAAACAAGAATTTCACATGAATCATCATCTACTCTGAGAACCTATAAAAAATACAATATAATACAAATACTCAACTGCAAAAATTATTAGGCAACCACTTGAACAGTTGTCTGATTGGCGCTTGTGGTTAATCATCCATCGGGTCTTTGCATTATTTTTTTATGTAGCTACAAAACTGGCTCTTTGAGTATAACATCACCCCATGTATGTTCATATTAAGTAAGCACATTTAGAGCCCCTTTTTTCCAAAAGCTAATAGGTTCACTTTTTTTATGCGCTTCTCGCTATTTGTTCAATGATTAGATAAGACATTCCCGACTACAACTTTGGGGAAGACTTTTAATGTACGTTATAAATAATTTATTGCTTATCTGGGTTCTGTTCTTATCACAACATCCAGGTGGGGAGTCGTTATGGGTTGAAACTAGGATTTTCTTAAGGGGTGGCCCAAGGCAAGTTCCCAATTTACATTTATGTAGATATGTGTGTACATACGTACCGACATGCCCAATAAAGTCAAAGTCATCTCGGGGAAGGCCTAAACCAACAAATTGGCATGTAAGTGAAGGATCCTCTATCGACACACATACACCGCAAGAGAGCCCTTCAACTTTGCATGAACGGTGGAACAATTAGCTGGAAAAGGTGCAACGAATTTACAAATTGACAAATAAGAGAGAGAGAGAGAGAGAGATAAGAATGCATTCAATGTATAATTTTTAGTCTATTGTGTTAAATTTGAAAATGTGTAAACAGTGTAATTGTTTTGAAATGTTCTTTTTCGGATGAGGATAATCGATGTCTATGGCTAAAGAAATTGCTGCGTGAAATTCACTAGTCTGAGGGATCTATATATTTTACCTTCAGCCTTATTTAAGTACATATATGTATGATGACTCCAGCAATAGTAGGTGTGCGAGCCCAGTAGGTGTGCGAGCCCGGTGAGATTCTTTACTATTCGTTTTAAAGTTGTAATGATTTCCCCTTGAATTTCCCTCCTACTAGGAAAACTTTATAAAGTTTGCTTCATTGTGTAAGTCCATACCTTGTCAATTTTATACCCTTGCAGAGGGTATCATAAAATTGTCCGCATGTTTGTATCACATTGAAGGAATCATCTCCGACCACATAAAGTATATATATTCTTGATCAGCCTGACGAGCTGAGTTGATTAAGCCCTGTCCGTCTGTTTCCATGCTATCTCCTCCGTCAGTTTTAAAGCTATCTTTACCAAACTTAGCACGACGTATTTAACTACAAATACGCTGCACATTTGTCGGAACCGAGCGGACCGGGCGGATCGGCATATAACTGTCATAGGAACAATCGCCCGAAAAACTACTCTTAGTAAGAAAAACTTTTTTGTTTTGAATGAAAACGTTTCCAAACTTCGTATTTCTTAGTATGCTTTGCTTTCACATGACTCCACCAAGTTTGGTCTGAATCAGACGTCTATATAGTATATCTTTCATAGAAAAGTGGAGTCTGAAAAGTAGTCTTAGTTAGAAAAACTTATTTGTTTTTAGTGGGAATATCCATAAAATTGGCATTTATTTGTTTTGTATGCTTTCACACAATTCTACAAAGTCTTGTCAAAATCGGATGACTGAAGCATAAATAGATCGAAAAACAAGTTCTAGTGAGAGAAACTTTTTTGTTTTCAATGGAAACGTCCTTTAAAATGGCATACATTTATTTAAAATACTCTTACACTATTCTAAAAAGATTTGTCAAAATCGGATGACTATAGCGTATAACTGCAGTTCGAATGATCGGTAGAAAAAGAAGTTCTAGTGAG
Organism: Lordiphosa collinella; assembly: GCA_018904265.1. NCBI lineage: Eukaryota > Metazoa > Arthropoda > Insecta > Diptera > Drosophilidae > Lordiphosa > Lordiphosa collinella. Next base: position 100,498 of record JAEIFV010000987.1, on the reverse strand, counting down.
AAAAACTTGTTTGTCTTGAATGGATTCGCCTTGAAAAATGTACTTGTTAGTTTGTTATGCTTTTCCATGATTCCACTAAATTTTGGTCGAAATCGGACATCTGTATAGTATAGCTCCCATAGAAAAGTAAGGTCCTAAAAGTTGTCTTATTTAGAAAAACAAGAAATAAAGACGGTCAAGTCCGACTATAATATACTCTATATCTGTGAAGTGCTGCCCATCACTGTTGCGACCGGTGCTGCCCATAATTGATTGTTTTCCTTATAACTCGATCTTCTATCTATAAAACTGACGGAGATATGACGTTTTTTTAAATTGTGGGGGCTGGAGGGGGCGTGGCAAAAACTAAAAAAAAAACTTGATCTGCCTGCAAGTATAAGAACATGACAACTGCCCACGGACATAAGGCCCATATGAAAAATTTGTATCATTACTTTGATATATAACTCAGAAATTTTCTGGGCCTTAAGGTCCGTATTCGAATTAAAATGTCATTAAACGCACAGTAAAGAATATCAAACTTGACCAATTTGTGCTTTCCATATTGATGGACTAGTTCTATTAGTGGTTTCATATCTATATATATAAAACTGTTTAACCTGACTGACTGACTGGTGACCATCGCACAGCCTAAACGGTAAGAGCTAGAGGGCTGAAATTTGGACAGGAGTTTCCTTATGTGGTGAAAGTGAGTACTAAGTTTTCCACCCGGAAAAGCCGGAAAAGCGTCGGGAAAGTTTGTATGGGGAAAATTTAATTTTTCATCCGATTGACTTGAAATTCGGTTTGTAAGCAAATTACGAGAAATAATTGGACACGTGTTTTCCCGATTTCGGAAAATCCGCTCACAAGGAAAATTCGGAAATTCGGGTTCGGAAAATTTCCGGAAAAGCGTCGGAGAAGTTTGTATGGGTGTGTGGGTAATTTTTTTTCATCCGATTGACTTGACACTAGGTTGGTAAGCAAAGTGTACGAAATAATTGGACACGTATTTTCCCGATTTCGGAAAATCTGCCCGCAAGGAAAATTCTCGGGAAATTCGATAAGCAAAAATCTATTTTTCATCCGATTGACTTGAAATTCGGTTTGTGAGGTGAAATGAATTGAAATGTAATTTTCTGATGTTGGAAAATTTGACCTTAGGTTCGGAAAACTCAGCAGCCAAAAACCGATTTTCATCCGATTCGCTTTAAACTTGGTTTGTAAGGATAGTATAAAAATAACGATGGCGGAAACGGCAACGATAGCTATAGTGATAACGATAACGATAGCGATATCGATAGCGATACCAATAACGATAATGATAACGATAGCGATATCGATTACGATAGCGATAACGATAGCGATAACGATAGCGGTAACGATAACGATCGCAATAGCGATATCGATAGCGATAGCGATAGCAATAGCGATAACGGCAATGTTACCCAATGCCGGTCGGAAAAGAAAAACTATATCGGTTTTATGTGATGTCAGTATACACTGACGGCGGCGTCGCGAAGCGCGCCGGGATATAAGCTAGTGTTTTTGTAAAAGAATATTGAATGTGTTTACAATTTGTTGTAAGATTTGGTATGCACGCAGGGTTGATAAACCACAGACTTAGCACTCAATAGTTTTTTCTGTGCTAGGTGCTCCCGAAAGCAAGCCGTCAGGTGACCGCTTCGGCACAGTGCTCCTGACGCTCATACAAATATACATACATAGGTAAGCATCCGGCAGTCAGTTAAGGGTAATCGAAGACTATAAATGAAATGTTAGCCGCACGGCAGGCGGATTTTGGGACAGCTATTCGGCCGTCAGTTGTTAATCATTCGGCCGTCAGTTTAGGGCAGGGTGTGGGAAAAAACTCAATCCCATTTTTGCCTTAGTGAGCAGCGCAAAAACTGATTCGTTATCCGGCAGTCTGTAAGGGATAACCGTAAGCGCTGCCAATCCGCACACAGCCCGAGCGAGCTCCTTCTCAATCTCTTGACTTGTGAGCTTTTCCCAAAATAGACAGTTTATATGGCCTGAGACGGTGTTGCAGACATACAAACTACCCGCTATATCACAATCGGCCAGATTCGGGACATATTTCGTTTTGCACACTGCAGGACCTCAAATTGACCTGAGCGAAAAGTCCGATTAAATGTGGGCAATATGTCCAAATTTAATGTCGACATAAGGCCCATAACATTTTTGAGTTTAATTTCAATGCTTACAACAATTAATTTTGATATGGGTCTTTTGTCCATGGGCGTTTTGTCATGTCACCCGAATCTCTATCTCTTATCATTTCTGAGATCTGTGTGTTCATACGGACAGACTGACAGACGGACAGACGTACAGACGGACATGGCTATATATCGACTCGGCTGTTGATGCTGATCAAGAATATTATGCTTTATAGGGTCGGAGGTGCTTCCTTCTATGCGTAACAACAAACATCTGGACAATTTTATAATACCCTTTGTAAGGGTATAAAAAACGTTGTTTCTCTCTGTTGGCTTGGCCTTCTTCTCTCTCTCTCTCTCTCTCTCTCTCTCTCTCTATGCATAGTAGTTTTTTTTCTTTCGCATTTATTTTTATTTCAATTTACCTCCCCTACTGGGAATCGAACTCGGCACCCCCGGTGTATTGAACATACATATTTCGCAAAGGCGACAGCTTAACACATTCGGCTATCGACCTCACGCGTGAGGGTGCGACAAATCACTGTAAGGAGTTCAAAAACAATCCGACTTCTTATAAAGATTACTTTTGATAATATATTATTATTTTTATATTTTCAATAGGAAGAGAAGCCGAAATTATTATGCTCTCTTAAATATTTTGTTTATCAAGCAGCTGTGTGGAGTAGAGATGATAGACTCGGGCCATATTTGAAGTGATAGGGGTTCGAGTCACACTGGGGAAATGCTAAAATATTTTTTTTAAAATTATAAATACGATTATTAATTTTAAAATATTTGGGGGTTCTTAATAATAATGGAAAATAAAAATAAGTGGATGGAAAGAATATTGGCATATTTATAATAAAAAAAAAGGTCAAGGTTCCCCCCAGTGGGACTCAAACCCCGATCTCCTCTCACATCTGCTTGTCAAACTATATATTTAAGAGAGCATATAAGTCTTGGCGTCATATCCCATTAAAAATGTTGCAAATAATCAAAAATATTCTTTAAAAAAGGTCGGAAGTATTTTTGATTACTTAAATAGACTACTAATTAATCATTGTTAAATGTTTTCCGCACTTCGTTTATGTTTTGTCCCAGTTTTAGTAACAGCACTTATTTATTAAGAACAAGTGGAATTTTTCCGTGAGCCTAGAGGAGCGTTTAAATAGAAGCCCCCCTTGGGTGGGTCCTCTATGGAATAAAGAACTCGCGGTTTGACCGATTTTTAACGCTCCCGTATTAAAATCGCACGAACGTGGTATCAAAAAACTGGTCACGTTAAGAACCAACTTGGAACTGCTATATCCGAAAATACCACGGTCAAGGGAAAATGTTGTAACCAATTCAAGTCAGGAAATAATGAGAAGTTGCTAAAACAATTGCATGTCATATACATATAACTGTATGTATACAGCAAAGATTTTTAGGAAAATGGTCCCAGACTCGGACAAACCCGACTATAACATACTCTGTACCTGTGAAGTGCTGCCCATCACCGTTGCGACCGGTGCTGCCCATAATTGTTTGTTTTCATTATAACTCGACAACCGTTCATCCGATCTCTACCATTCCTTTGGCGGATCGATTATTAACCCTAATTACTAAATGTGTCCAGAAGGAACGAACCTTCTATCTATAAAACTGTGGGAGATATGACGTTTTTACTAACTTGCGGGGGCGGGAGGGGGCGTGGCAGAAATTAAAAATAAACTTGATTTGCCTACAATTATAAGAAGCATAAGCCCCATACTTGTCAAACCTCTATCTCTTACCATCTCTGAGATATGTGCGTTCATACGGACAGACAGACGGACATAGAGACAGACGGACAGATGGACATGGCTATATCGACTCGGCTGTTGATGCTGATCAAGAACATATATACTTTATGGGGTCGGAGATGCTTCCTTCTGGCTGTTACATACTTTTGCACAAACTTATTATACTCTATGTACCTTTGGTACAGAGTATAATAAACTAAATATTTCAATTATAGTCCATATATGCATTTTAGGATCACCGTTCCCTAAAATTTATGAAGAAACATTCTTTGTGTGTTCTTTATAGGCTAGGAAATATGAAGAAAATGCTACAATGTATGGAAATGTATGGGTCAGCTTGGTTAGATCCTTCACTTGGCAGCGTAAGGCAGCTAGCCGCAGTGTGAGACGAATACAAAGAAAGTCACAGCTGTCGCTTTTTGGCCATGTCGTGTTTCAAGAATTTTTGGCACCAGTCCATCTCTACTTTAAACCAAAGCCTCTAGTAGTCTGGCTTGAGTTGCTATGAGTTCCTTGAACCTCCGGAAATTCCCTACAAAATCGACCAAATTTTTTAGTGAATTTTAGGTTCCACATTCGTCTAATACCACTGTGCATTGCTTTGTACGCCAATAAACATGCTCCTAGTGCTTGCTTTTCGTCTCTCAAAAGTTTCTGCAGCAGAAGCAACAGCCACCGCCAGCAAGAACCGCAGCAACAACTGAGATACACGTGCGGCTTACAAGACAAATATTGATTTTGTTGGTGTTGTTGGATGGCCGCTTTCGCTGCGGTGGCCATAACCACGAACCAGCCAGGCTCCGAAACTTTTCAACCTAGAACTCATGTCTGCGTAGATTTTTGCATACTTTGGGGCGCTGTTTGCCTGCTGCCGCCCGCTGTGAGCCAGAGGAACGAGCATTTACAAAACGCTTTCGTCTCGCCTTTTCGCGTTTTGTCCTCATCAAGGGTTTTATGACCAGGTAAGGGACAATTGTGGCCACGTGTATATAAACACAGATTGGGTGCGGGGGGAATTTATTGCGTATCCCGAATAGATCCAGTTGTCAGTTTGACGGAAATGAAGTGGAATATCAAGTTGAGTGAGAGCCTTTTTGCAAAATATTAAACAACATTTTGCGCATAAAATTTGAAGCTGTACCCTAAGCTCATCTAAAGCTTATACATCCGCTCGATACGCCATTTCAAAAAGGGTGTACCAATGGGAGAATGGGATTTGTGTGCGTGTGTGTGTGCGGGCCTCCTGTGGGCAATGGGTGGGTTATGGTTTTGACATGAACATGACCCTGTCGGCTGCCATTGATAACAAATATGCGAATTTCAGTTGTTGTCAAATGCAAACTGCACGGCTTCCCACTGGCAATTGAGTTACACCAAGCAACAGAATTGTGATATTTGAAATTTCCATTCTTACATCGGCTATATACTCTGTACCAGAGGTACACAGAGCACAATAAATTTGTGCGAAAGTATGTAACAGGGCAGCACTTCACACACCTTAATACAAACTTTGCGAGGTACAAAGCATACTATAGTCGGTCCTGACCGTTTTTCTTACTTGTTTAATATCCTTTTTACGTAAGTCAGATCTATTGGATGAAGAATTAAGACCATTTCAATATACATGGAAATACTCCAAAGATATGCGAAATAAAAGCAAATTGTTCTTAATTTGGTTCAAGTATCGAGTTTTATTGGTTCAAGTATCGAATTTTGACCTCGCGGGAGTCGATTACCAGCCTTTACTTGACAGGCTGACAGGCCGTTGAAGAGAATGAGAAAGACACTGTGCTCGCTGATTTATTCGAAGAAAAAAGTTGAAGAGAACGCACCAGAACATAGAAATGATATTAATATCAGATCCATGGGATATGTAATTTAGATCAAATGGATACTAAAAGGATTTTATTAACTTATCCATGGGATTTGACAATAAAATCAAATGGATATAAAAAGAATATTAATATTAATTTAGAGAATCTTCAAAACCTATCATTTTATTCTGAGTGGAACCATTAATAATAATCATAAGAACCTACAAGCAGCACGTAGAACGCTTAATAAGTCGAAAAGATTAATGTGAAAACATTTTATAAATGCAAAGTGTATTATCGAACAAAAATTAACCTGTGACCTACAAACCCTGAACATTACTTCTCTTGTTCTGTACGACATTCGCACTGGAATTACTTATTCTGTGAAGTCGGTTAGGAAAAGAAGGGTAATACCGAGCGACTTTCAGCATTACTTCTCTTGTTCTGTATGAGATGAGGCTATAGGGGCTGAAGCCCCCCCTTATTCTGTCCTCAAGTGGGAATATTATGCGCAAAGGTGCTTTCTTATTCATTCCTACCTTAGCGTTCACTATATATTGATAAGGATAAGGATGTCATCAGCTTCGGCTCGCTAATTTATTTACCTAACTACTTAAACCAAAAAAAAACTAACAAATTTTTTATGTAGTTGTTGCAGAAACCAAGAGAATTGGCGACTAAATGGTATTTAAGTTGAAAATTCCTATATTTTTTATCGGATAATAATAGATCTAAGTTTCGCACCGTGGATTGTTGGTAAAACTAGTTTAGAAAATTTAAAAAAATAGTCCCATTACTGCTGCCCACTACTGTTTTCAAATCGGCTTAGTACTTTGAACATGTAAAAATGGCTTCACACAGCCCCAAAGGGCCAAAGCCGAGCTTCTCATGTTTGAACATAACAAGCAAAAATATTTAAAAAAAAATAGGGGAAAGTTAACTTTGGCTCGGTTTTGTATACCCTTGCAGCTTCCATTGAAAACAAAAAAGTTTTTCTAACTAAGACTACTTTTTGGACCTTACTTTCTATGGGATCTATACTATATACAAAAGATGTCTGATTTCGACCAAACTTGGTGAAATCATGGAAAAGCATAAAAGAATAATGTTAATTACGAAATTTGGAGGCGATCCCATTTAAATCTATATTCTATAGATATCCGATTTTGATAAAACTTTGTAGAAATGTGATAAAGTATATTAAATAACAAGTAAGGGAGCTGCAGTCGAGTGCCCCGACTACAAAATACCCTGTTCCCTTGATTTCGTGTGTTTTTGCGGGGCTACACACACACTAAATACACACTCCAACATACACACAAAAGCATGGCATGCGGCCGCGCGCGATAACTGAACCCCCCCTCTCTCCCACAAGCAAAATTGATTCGTATATAACTTCGGTGTTTATTGTCCGATCTTGTTGATCTTTTCAGAATAGATAGATATTGAGCCTTATATGATATATATAAAGTTTGGTAGGTCTATCTTAAAAATTGTGGCTCGGACAGTTTTTTGCGCTTAAAGGGGGGAGGGGGAGGAATTTTCCAAATCTGAAACAAACTCGTATTGAATCGGGCATACACCTACCTACATGCAAAAATTTGTGGCTCTAGCTCTTATAGTCTCTGAGAAACACGCGTTCACGGACGACGACACAGACAAGAGACCAAAGGGCTAAATCGACTCGGCTGTTGATGCTGATCAAGAATATATATACTTTATAGGGTCGCATTTTTTATGTTATACTTTGCCACCCTTTTCCCATTGTGGGAACAGGGTATAAAAATATGCCAATAAAAAGGACATTTTCATTAAAAACAAAAAAAGTTTTTCTAACTAGAACTATTTTTCCGACCGATCGTTCCTATGGCAGCTATATGCTATAGTCATCCGATTTCGACCAAACTTTGTAGAATTGTGTAAAAGTATATAAAATAAGTGTAAGCCAATGATAAGGACGTTTTCATTAAAAACAAAAAAGTTTTTCTCACTAGAACTAGTTTTTCGACCGATCGTTCCTATGGCAGTTATATGCTATAGTCATCCGATTTCGACCAAACTTAGTGAAATCATGGGAAAGGAAAGTAAAATAAGAAATACGCACTTTGGAGGCGTTTCCATTAAAAACAAAAAAGTTTTTCTCACTTAGACTACTTTTTCGACCGATCGTTCCTATGACAGCTATATGCTATAGTCATCCGATTTCGACCAATCTTAGTGAAATCATGGGAAATGATAGTTAACTAAGAAATACGTAAAAACCAAAGAGTTTTTCTCACGAAGACTAGTTTTTCGACTGATCGTTCCTATGGCAGCTATATGATATAGTCATCCGATTCGGTTCCGACAAATGTGCAGCCTATTTGTACCACAAGACTTCGTGCAAAGTTTGGTGAGGATAGCTTTAAAACTGACGGAGGAGATAGCATAGAAACAGACAGACGGACAGACGGACGGACTGACAGACGGACAAGGCTAAATCAACTCAGCTCGTCATGCTGATCAAGAATATATATACTATATGTGGTCGGAGATGCTTCCTTCTATGCGTTACAAACATCCGGACAATTTTATGAAACCCTCTGCAAGGGTATAAAAAAGATTTTTGCTCGAAATCGTCCGAAAAAATGTTTTCCACGCGAAGGAAAAATATTGAAGAGTACAAAACTAATAGTCATTTTCTTTTTGTCAATATAATAAGAGAGTCATGTCAGACAAAATAATCAAGAAAAGTCGACGCGATTAAAAATGGTTTTCTAAAAAAAAACATCAAAATTCTTAATTTTCAATGCACTCAATTGGCCCCCCTTTCGGTATATATCCATAGATTTTCTTCACCAATGCATGCCTTATTTTCTTAAGAGAAATGTGAATTATTGGTAAAGAAGACAAACAAATGTGTTTTTTTTTATTTTAGATCTAAGTTTCGTTAAATTTTGAAAATAGATAATTACCAAATAATTAATTTTTCAAATATTTCAAAGCAATTTTGAAGCTATGCAACGACAGCCATTAAGGTTGTCTTTCTGTATGTGAGTCCAATTTTGCTTTCATTGTGCTTTGCAGTTCCCAACTGTTTAAAGTTCCGATTGCATTGAATTGGCTCAACGATCAGGAGTTATTTAGCAAAACGCTTTCTGATGATTGGATTGGATATCCATGAAACAGCGGTAAAGGTTTGTCCACGCTCTTTTGCTCAGCTTTTCAAACTACACTAAAAAAGTTCTAGTAAGAATTGGTCTTGAACAACCTACAAAGAACACAATTTAAAAATTGTGGAAGGTGCCAAAATTTATGAGAACGACGGAAACAATTGCAGCGAAACCGAGCTTGAATTGCGAGAACTCAGGGTTAAAAAAAAAACAAAACTACACCTGTGGCACCAAGGACATAAAATCGAAGAAATTCCCTTATTTTTTTTAAGTTATGTTATGAAGCAAAAAAATCGGAATCAAATGTTAATTATTGTATCTGAAATTCACATTTGGATTAAGAATTGCCAAGCAAGAAATTCTCTATTTCTTATCTGTTCGTAATACACCAATAAATTAACATTTTTCGTTTTAAAATAATTTTCTTGGCAGTTGCGAAAGGCGAATCCAAGATCCGCGCCCGTCCCCAAATACTTTACAAAAACAATGTTCCTTGTAAATTTGCTAGCCAGACATTTATAATATAGATTTGTATGTATGTATGCGTGTAGAGAGAAAAAATACAGTGTACTCATTAAGTGTCAATGAATTTTTCACCAAAAATTCGATAGATGATAAATTGTAGACATAGTTGCTTTACATCCTGCGAATTACTGCGGCACTGTTTCAGTCTCGTCCTCATTGTTGATGAAGTCACGGTTTAAGTCGGCTAGATCCAAAATGGAACTATCTACAATGCTTGTGGACCTGTTGTCCAGGTCGTCCATGTTGAGCAGCTCCATCATCAGTGTATATTTTTCCACACGATTTAGGCAACCCAAGCAAATGGTTTTTGGCAAAAGATCTGTGGGTGATATGGCTATCGGCAAATAGCCATTGATTTTCTCAACCAAATTCAAGCGTTGACCATGGTCGCCGTAAATGTGAATCACTGTGCGATGCATTTCCGCACACAGGCGGCAAATGAAGCCCGAAAGGCGAGCGTTTTGAATACTACCCATGTTAAGCTAAAGAGGAAGAACACACGAATTTATATTGCTGAAGATACAGAGCGAAAAAATTACTTACAAAAATTGGATTCAAAAACAAATTCTGCGTTATCAAATGAACTTGACTGTAAGAAAATGCTAAGCAATGTGGATTCTATAGTCAAGGACTACTAGGCTAAAAAATTTATTTGAACAATGTTGACAGTTTTTACAAAGAGTTATCGTCTAGTGATGGACGTATTATAGATATAGCTGAAAAGCATGTAAATTTCGAATTTGTTCTTAAAGCTTTTAAATTTGTATTATGAATTTAGCAAGAAAAAAATTCATATAAAATATGGACATGCCAAAGCAAATTTGAACATTTGATACACAATGGGGCAGCTCGGATATTAATGAACGTTGTTGGGTAATTTTTGATTACCTTCTAAGTACCAATATGGTTATCGCCAACAAAGGCGCTGTGTTATTACTAAACTTTTACACGATCCGGATGAATATGGTGTTAAGCATAGCTCTGGCAGAAAACCCAGGTCGTCTGACTGCGAAAGGCGTCGCATATTATTAAAAGCAAGCAATTCATTTGAACCGTGCTCTACACTTGCTGCAAGTTGCATTCAGCGTGTGTCACCGATGACTGTTTGGCGGACTCTGCTATCGTCTGAAAATATTGTCAGAGGAGTTCTAAAAGAGGCTCTGATCTTAAATACCCAACACAGAATAGCTCGACTTCAGTTTGTGGAAAATAACTTAGAGAGAAACTGGGACTCGGTTTGAAAATGTAACTTTATTTTGTTTATAAAGCTTTTCTCAATACTTTTTATTTATATCACTTTTTCTGATGAGAAAAAATTTTATCTTGACGGCCCAGATGGGTTTCGTCACTATTGGCGTGATATACGTAAGGAACCACTCATTTTTTCTAAGCGAGCATTGGGGAGCATTTCATAAGTAAGGAACGTGTGACCAGTGATTCACAAGCACAAGGATAAAGAGAGGTAAAAATAAAAAGGTATTGGAAGATCGTCTTCAGCCATTTTTGGAAGAAAATGGAGAAAGAGAATTTATTTATATGCAAGACAATGCATCCATTCACAAGTGAAGAGTGACCCAGCGCTTATTAAATGAGCACTCAATCAATGTGTTGGATTGGCCAGCTCGCTCGACTGGCCTAAACCCAATCGAAAACATTTGGGGTATCTTAACAATGGCGAATTTATGCAAACAATAACCAATTTGAGTACGTTCAAAGTGTCAAAAACTAAATTTTGACGCAATGGTCTCTTTTAGACTAAAATATTCTGAAAATCATAATAAATTCAAGGCCCAAGAGACATCTTAAGTAGAAAATCACAGCTTGTTCAGAGCTCTTTTTGCTTTTATTCTGCATACTTTATTTCGTTTCATTATGCTTTCTCCTTCTCCTACGATGGTCGAAACTAAAATTTTCGATGTGTCGTAAATATCGTAAATACAGGAGTGTATTTACAAATTGTTAAGGTACCGTTCTTCTAGGATTTGACTCTATTTATCTACAACTCGTACTCTTGTGGTGTAAATGTAGCCTAGAAGTGATGAAAAAACGGTGTGAGCTTGGCAAAAGTCTATAGAAATCACAAAAATGAGTAACGACTGTATAAGTGACAGGCAAGGGGAAATTTCAATGTAGATTTTACATTAGTATGCCGCCCAGTCGGATCTGTCGGAACGTGATTCCCAAAAGAATGCCTTCTGACACACTTCTTTTTACTAGGAAAAAATCACTACCAACTTTAGCAGTATGATAGAAGGCAAATATTCTGTATGAAAACTGATGCGCATTCCTTTTGGCAGTAGGTTAGAAGCGAAGAAGTCTGCACAACATGCAAAGGTCCCTTCTAATGGCACGCATGTAGAACCCGTGCTATTGGAAACCAATATGCGAAATGAGGCCCGTTCGATTGACGACCGTTCGTTTTTTCCAAACATGTTCTTTTTGCCGTATGTTGGAATGCTAACGTCCCTTCTAATGGCACGCATGCTGCATGGATCAGAGAAAGCCGAGCGTTTTTACGAAGTTGAACTAACAACAACAAACCGTGCAAACGTCGCTTCCAATATAACAGTTCCTACTGCGTTTCGACCCTATACAAAAGCGAAAGGAAGATTGCAGGTTTTTGCAAATACTTCTGAGTGGCAAAAGTTGTATACGGGATGTGCTTCTGGCACGCAGTTAAGTCCGACTGGGCAAATAAACTTTTCACACAGACAGCACACTAATGCTAAATCCAAAATCCACATTGGAATTTTTCTTCAGATTTCCCTGTAATTCACTTGTATGGGCACTTGTGGTTTTATGGCTTTGGTTTATGTTAGAAAAAAGATAAAAGTCTAAAGCTGTATAGAAATGCTCCGACTTTATAATAATAATAATAATACTTAGAAGTTACTTCAAAGCTGACGCCAACAGCTAATGAAGGTGACCGAGTGTGAAAGTTTTTCTTAGAAAAAACTTTTCATTAGATGTTCCGAGGCGGTATCGAAACCACGTCTTCTTGCAAAGCGGGCTCAAGCACTAGCCGCTGAGCCACAGTCGGTTCCTCGATTTTCTCATACTCAAAACTTAATAGTCGGTACTCAGTTCTCAATACTCAGTTCTCGTTACTCAGTACTCTATACTTAGAACTCCATGCTCAGCACTCGATACCAAGTACTCGATACCGAGTACTCTATACTAAGTACTTGATACACAGTACGCGATAGTTAGTATTTGATTCTAAGACCTCGGTACTCAGTACTTGATAGTATCAATGCTAAGTAATCAATTCTCAGTACTGGATACCAAGTATTCGAGACCAAGGAGTATTTAGCCCTCTCTCAAGGGGCCTTATTTTGATTCAGACTGAGTGCAAACGTCGTCGAGAGACGACAATAACAATAACAAACGTAGAGTGCTTTGACTCTAAAAACGAAGAAAGGGGAGAAAAATAAGGCCTCTTGTCACTACGGAACACGACACCTTTATTAAATACACCTTGCTCAAGACTAAGTACCGATTCTAATTACATGATAGTAAGTACTCAATACTCGAACATCGTAAAGCGCTTTATGAAATTGTACTTGTACTAAAGTCTTCTGTTTAAATATATTGAGCAAGTGCATTTGACTCCAGGAACCTGCATCGGATACGCTGTAATGCAAGTGCGCGGATCGTCAAAAAAAAAATCTAAACTAGACAATCATTAAAAAAGGGACACATCCGTTAGCAAATAATAGCTCCCACGTGACACTAATATTGTAATGTGGTGCGTGGGGGCTAAACCAAATTATATAAAATGAGACCAAAAATCAACTAAGAATCATGCAGTTCCGAGCAGTTGAGCTTGTCACTCAAGAATCAAAGTGTTTTATTCATCTTCCCCACCGAAAATAAAGATGTTTCACATCAATAAATTTAATTTGGATGAGTTCGTATTTCTTCATAGTCTTTAAATTGTGTTTCGACCTCTTGTTATTTTTCGGTCATAAAAGACGAGTGTCAAAATGCTAAATTGCTATGACTACATTCATTACTATGATTTCGTCGCTCTCTTTTGCGAGCGGTTGATGATCGTGTGCTCTAAGATGCTGACTTCCACGTGTTCAGTGTTCGAGGTCTCGAGTTCGCGAAACAGACGAGGTAAACTAAAAAAAAAATTTATGTTATTAAAATCAAACCACAGTTTGATGTTGGTGGTGAATGTCCTCCTCCTTCCCCGCCTTTCAATTTGGGAAATGCACCTTTACTTCGCGTCTGTAGTGATCGAAGATTTCCCTTTCTGACGATGGATGAGGATTGTCATTTTTGTGCCCACCTCCAAAATTTGCATATAGAACTTGATAATAAATTATTTTGCTGATTAGTTTCATTTTATTTTGTGATCGACCTCGATTCAGGGCACTCCATGACATCGAAAAATCAAATGTCAGGGACACAAATAGCCTGCATCCTCCAGCATTGATTGAACTTGCCTTTAATAAAAAAAACAACAACACCAACAACAAACAGCTTTTTGCCGGATCTGGCACTTAAGCTGTCGCTCTTCATTGCGTGCTCTATTCGCCACCAGCACCAGCACCAGCTCCTACTCCCACCTCCCAGCCGTTTGATTCACGCCTATCCGGTTCATGGTGGACACACTGGCGTGTCCTTTTGGCTTTCATCTCTCTGGAGGGAGGCGACGACACTCGTTGTAAAAATAAATTGACTTGGAAATTGAAAAAAACAAGAAGCAACGCTAGGAAGTGCCCTTTGAATGAAGTGGCGGCGGCGACCAGTTGGCGAGGAGGCAGATAAGAGCGGCTTAAATTAAAAAGCGAAAGCCTAAATGTCATTTCGGTAAAGCCATCCCTTCCATTTCCTTCCGCAACCTGCCCCAAGCATAAAGATACACATTTTATTCTGGGAACCCAAATGCACATTCAAAGTCAATGCCACGCCAGGCAAACAACATCTGTGGCGGTGGTGGCCTTTTCCCCCTCAACACGAACCACAACAACAAAAGCTGAGCAAACTGAAAGTGCACCATCTTGGAGTGCAATTCTCACGAGGGGTTCGGGGGGCGGTTGAAACTGAGACACTTTGAGGCCAAGCTGGGCAACTGTTTCCTTATCGCCTTATCTATATTTGACCACCTTGTCTTGGTCTTTTTGGTCTAACAAAAGAGCAAGTAAACACAACCAGAGAGAGAGAGAACAATACGAAGACAGACAGAGATAGAGCGCAAGCAGCATCCGTTGGATACAATTTGAATGACAAAACTATCATAAAAACGGCGGCTGGGTGCGTGGGAAAGTGTACGGCAACCTGCCTAAGCAAACACTTGCAACTGCAGCAAACGGCGGCTGCAATTTGTTCATAATTTTTTTCTTTTTTTTTTATTATTTTGTGAACTTGTGAAAATCGTTAAGTTGCCGACAACGCCACCGCCCATGCTAATTAGACGCATTTGTCCTCAACTTTACATGAGCTTACAAATTGGAAATGGAAATTTGTGTTTGAACTGTCAATACCCCCGCCACCCAATGTAACCAACTATGTATGTGGGATTGCCAGTGCGCTGTGGTCCATTTCAAATTTTTGTTGTGCGCTTAATGGCCCGTTTGCTGATAAACAACAAAAAGTATGCAAAAAATGCAAAAAAAAGGGAATATTTCATATGTGCCAGCTAACGGCCACTTGAGGATATCACTTAATGAGATTTACGCATCTCCAAATGCAACAACTGCAACATGAAGATGTGCTTGAGTTGCCAAGTGCCTCATCTCTCAGTCTGAAAAGTGAATGCAGCAAAACGAACATCACTTGATTCTGATTAGCGGGCTGTCAAGCGTGAGAGTTGATACATGCGAGTGTGTATGTATGTTCGTATTATTGTTTCAATATTAAGCAAAGGGTAAGGGTATATGCTGCCGACGATACCAACGACAGATAACCCTCCTCCAACCATCCCCTAGCCATTTGGCCTCCGGCTGGTTTTTCTTTTTTAATCGCTTAATAAGCTCAAGCAAAATTGTAATTAAGCCCAGACCAATGGCTCTGGCCAGCTGCTAATGGGAGGTAAAGGAGTTGAAGACAAAAGAAATACGGATAAGCACTTTATATTCACACATTCGGTATGCCATTTCAGTTGAGCAATTTCGGTTAAGTAGTTTCTCGGATTTTTGTTGTATTAAGTATTTTAAACGGCTGCAAATGAATTGAGTTTCCTTTTCCTTATGAAATCAAAACTGAAAAGCTGGAGAAGAAATAAACGAGAAGAACCAAAACTGATGTTTTGAATCAAGTGAACCGATGTTTGGATTTTAAATCATAAAGATCTGAAACAAAAAGCTTGCACCTAGGCATATGACTAAATTTTAGAATCAAATTTACATGGTCCTACACGACGGGGGACACCAAAAGAATACTAAAGATGCCTATTGAAGGCTAAGGCATGCTTCGTCTGTGCCGAAGTTTTAATACCCTTGCAAGTGCTAATTTTGAAGTATTGAGTTCGGCCAAATTTTGCAAATCTGTTTGAAAACAACCCTGTAGTTCAGCTGCACCGGTGATGCATTAACGAATTCTCTAACTCTCCGTAGTGAGCACTCGCCACCAGACCAACCACCAGCAAAGTATTTGCCTAACGAATTTTGTGTGGGAATGTCCGGAAAACGTACCGATCGGAACGACCCTGCATTACCAGTCGTTAGTGTGGTGATGGGTGCACACTATAGTTCACGTACTAGACTAGCGCTCTGATGCCTTACCTGCCGTTAACGACGCGTCTGTCGCTCAGTGATGCATCAGGTCGTTAGGCCTGGTGGTGCTTTGACACCAGCTGAATTAAATTTTGTTTTCGCTGTGTACTTTTGCACAAACTGAATATACTCTGTGTATTCAAAGGTCAGAATTTTTTACCATTTGATACTTTCCTTTTTTGGATAATTTTAGTCAGAATTCCAATAGCTGGTGAAGGTTGTGTTAAAGTGTTAAAAGAAAGAAGCATTTTTTTCTTATAAGATGTACCGTGGCGTGTCATCTCGCAAGGCAGGCGCACACATTTCCGGCTGCACCACAACCAGTGACAGTTATAAACTTAATTGGACTCAACCAAAAATGTTCAAAGTAGCTTAAATAAATAATCATCAAAATTGATTGGCCACTTTAGCCACTGCAAATTTATTTAAGCACAAATAATAGAACGTGCATTTCAATAAATTTTGTCACTTTAAATAGAAATTGTGCCACTTCTCAGATGCATATTCATAAATATATTGAAAATTGCTTTTGCGAGTATTTGCTTTCAATTTAATTGTTGAGATTTGGCGTACATTCGGTTTGCTGTTTATTGATTCACTTTGATTGAAAACACTCCCATTTTTGTATATGGCTTAAAACGCAGCCAGGCATATCAAATCGGCTCGCACATCGCATTATCACTCATCTCAATTGAAAGGTTTACCTAACAAATCTCTTGCCCTGATTATGTTGATTTAGGATAAATAATTCAATGTACACGTAAAAGTAGCATACGAAAAATAGAAGCAGAGTGTGTGCCCTGTACTATGCATATAATGGCTGAAATCAGTCTCTTGCTATCAGAAAAGTCTTTGATTGAATTTGAGCCTTTCTATTTGGGCTTTGAGCACAACATGCTAACAAAAAATGAATAAATTCTTAGATAAAAACAATGTGGAGGTGTCTATGCAAGGGCATGATGCTTCGTCAGCTTTTTTTTCGAATGTGGGTGGCAATTCAATTATTTGCAAATCCCAAAGAGAAAAGTGTGCGTGCTGGGAGGGAGAAGTTCTAGGTTGAGTCCTTAATTCTCTTTAAATCAAAACAACACTCAGAAAATTATCGAAGTATTCGGGTCTTTAAGTAAAACAAAAATAGTGGGCAGGAAAAACATAAATACGATTATTATAATAGAATTAGCTGAATACCCGGCGTCGCCCGGGTTCTTATGATTCTTAAGAGAGGGATTATATTCAATCTAGTGCACGCTGCATGTCGGTATAAACATTTTGGACCGTTCGATCTTTTTCTCTATATAAACGTCTTCATGATAATCTAAAATCAAGAATATTTTGCAAGTTACGTGACTTTTTTGATCGTTTGGCTAATACTTCCTATTTACCCGTCTACAATTGCTGTCTATCAAATCTTCACAATAATCCAGTCTCAATTCAAAAATTTGCAAATTTCGCAATATTTTGGACCGTGTAATCTACAGATTCCATTTACCAACGCCGGCATTGTAATATAAGCACTAAGCGCTTTCATACATACTCGTAATGTTATTTTGCAAATTTCGCGATTTTTGGACCCTAGAAACCTTTGCAGGCAAGCGTTGCCCAAAGTTTTATGGCAATCGGATGAACGGTAAAGTTTTTGAAATTTCGCGGTTTTATGACCATTTCCGGCCCAGTTCTTCAATTTAGATACCCTCGCGGGCAAGCATTTTCCAAATTTCGCTGTTCTTGGACCATTTCCCGCCCATATCTTCTACTTGGAAACCTTTCTGGGCAAGCGTCGAAGCACTATCCAAAGATTTACCGAAACCGCAAATTTTGTAATTTTCGCGGTTTTTGACAATTTTCTGCAAATTTATTCAACTTAGAAACTCTCCCGAGCAAGCTTTCAATTCATTCCCCAAAGATTGATTGCAATCGGATGAACGGTATAATTTTGCGAATTTCGCGGTTTTTGGACCATTTCACAGACATGAGACATAGCCTATGACACTTTCCTGATCGACATGAACTCACTGTGAAAAATTCGTGAAGATCGGTTCAGCGGTTTAGATGCCCATAAGGGACAAACATACAAACATACAAACATACAAACATACAAACATACAAACATACAAACATACAAACATACAAACATACAAACATACAAACATACAAACATACAAACATACAAACATACAAACATACAAACATACAAACATACAAACATACAAACATACAAACATACAAACATACAAACATACAACAACAAACATACAAACATACAAACATACAAACATACAAACTACAACATACAACAAAAACATACAAACTACAAACAACAAACAACAAACATACAACATAAAACATACAAACTACAAACATACAAACATACAAACATACAAACATACAAACATACAAACATACAAAAAAACAAACACACTAAAACTACAAAAACAACCAACAACAACAACAACACAACAAAAACAAAAAAAAAAAAAAAATAAACAAAAAAAAACATAAAACATAAAACACAACATACAAACATAAAACATACAAAAAAACATACAAACATACAAACATACAAACATACAAACATACAAACATACAAACATACAAACATACAAACATACAAACATACAAACATACAAACATACAAACAACTACAAACATACAAACATACAAACATACAAACATACAAACATACAAACATACAAACATACAAACATACAAACATACAAACATACAAACATACAAACATACAAACATACAAACATACAAACATACAAACATACAAACATACAAACATACAAACATACAAACATACAAACATACAAACATACAAACATACAAACATACAAACATACAAACATACAAACATACAAACATACAAACATACAAACATACAAACATACAAACATACAAACATACAAACATACAAACATACAAACATACAAACATACAAACATACTTTCACTTTTATATAGATGTATAGATGTTTTAAATAAAGAATAAAAATAAAGAATAAGAATAAGAATAAAAAAATAAAATTGGCAAAATATTTCAACCAGAGTCCGTAAATTACTGTTGAGTTTTATTTTGAGCGAAAAAAATAAAACTCATTCATAATCATTATTTTTGAGTTTTATTTTTTTTTTATCAAAAATAATGATTACGGTCTAAGTTTTAAAAAATAACTCAAAAATAATTATTATCAGTGAAGAAAAAATAAAACTCATACATAATCATTATTTTTGAGTTTTATTTTTTTCATCAAAAATAGATTACGGTCTAAGTTTTAAAAATTACTCAAAAATAATTATTATCAGTGAAGAAAAAGTAAAAATCATTAATAATCATTATTTTTGAGTTTTATTTCTTTTGATCAAAAATAATGATTACGGTCTAAGTTTTATAAAATTACTCAAAAATAATTATTATCACTAAACAAAATTGTTAAAAATTAAAATATAATCATTACTATGTAATTTTTATTATATAACTTATAATGATTACGGTCCCTGGTTTATAAAGAGTACAAAATAATAAAAAAAATTACACCAAAAAACTGACTGAATATGCCATGAAATTTGTAGAATTGTTTGGCACAGTTCATTTTACTCTGTACCTCTATGTAACAGGCAGAAGGTCGCATATCCGACCATATAAAGCAGCGATGTTCAAGAAGATCAAGGCCAAAAAGTGAGAGTGTAATGGTGTGCGATATTAAAGCGACACAACCCAGCTCTGATCTGCCCTCAACGACGGCTGGGCAGCGAATGAAGGCAAAGAGAGCTCTGCTTAAGCTCATATGCCCGATTTCGGCATGCGCTCGGCTCGTGTGAGTGTAAATAGCTGATTGCGCTCGGTCCCTGGGAGCTATGGAGGAACATCGCTGCTATAAAGAATATATCCCTGTAGTTCAGATGCACCAGTGCGGCAATAACGAACTCCCTAACTCTTCGTAGTGAGCACTCGCCACCAAAACAACCACCAGCCAAGTATTTGCCTAACGAATTTTGTAAGGCAATGTCCGCAAAAGTACTGGTCGGTACGACCCTGCATTACCAGTCGCTAGTGTGGTAATGGGTTCACACAAGAGTTCACGTACTAGCGCTGTGATGACCTGTCGTTAACGACGCGACTGACGCTCAGTGATGCATCAGTGATACCACAGGGATATTATTGATCAGCATCAACAGCCGAGTCGATGTAGCCATGTCTGTCTGTCTGTCCGTATGAACAAACAGATCTCAGAGATGGTAAGTGATAAATGTTTCACATGTATGGGAAATATGCTTTTTATACTTGCTGGCAGATCAAGTTTATTTAAAATTTTTGCCACTCCCCCTCCAGCCCACGCAAATTGGAAAAAACGTCATATCTCCCACAGTTTTATAGATAGAAGGTCCGTTCCTTCTTGACATATTTAGTAATCAGGATTATTTATCGAATGGTAAAGATCGGATGAACGGTTTTCGAGTTATAAGAAAAACAAACAAATATGGTTGAAATTAAAGTTGAAAATAATTGATTAAATAAATATTAAAGCAAAATATTATTGATTTAACTTAAAATATTTCAGAGTTCTTTCATAAATTATTTACATTGATATTAATGATATAATGTAAGTAACAATACTCTAAAATAAATGTTAAGTTCTTCATCGACTTACCACTAATACATTAAAGAGCAGGGCAGACTCTTTTTTTTTTGGAAGTACATACCAAGTATGTTCAAATAAACACAGTTCAATTGTATATCGACTCGGCTGTTGATGCTGATCAAGAATAAAAATTCTTTATTGGGTCGGAGATGCTTTCTTTTGGCTGTTACATACTTTTGCTCTCATTATACTCTGTGTACCTCTGGTACAGAGTATATAGTTCAAAATCAAATCTGTACCAACGAAAGTGTATGCTCAGTGTGAATTTAGATGCTGCAGTAGCAGATAAATGCAGCGTATCTATAAATCCTTTGGCGAATCTATAAAGAATTTTGATTACTAAATATATTCAGGGGTTCGCACCTCGTGGGCAAACTACTTCCCACATATAGATATTTGAAAATTAATTTGAGTCTTAAATATGCCGGAGATGGGATATCTCATATTATGCGGCATACTTAATTTGAACTGCTAGTGATGTGCTAGCTAGAGTTATCAATATTGGAGTGAGATGTCAGAGTAGGCTGATATCGTGTGTGGCTCTGGTGTGTGACTGTATGTCAAAGAAGTTGACTTGCTGATAGTTATTGAGAAAAAACACACACAGAGGCTCACTGCACTCCTTATATTGCAGAAATCATAAAAGTCGGTATCCAATTAGCGGAATATCTTCGACTGCGATATCAGAAGTGGGATCAGCCTCGCATTTCCTGACGGCGCATATACTATTTCGAGCTTTGCTGGAGCAGAAAAATACAAATTTTTTGGAGCAACAAAGTCTTTGCAGAAGTCGGTACTCGAGCGGAGGAATAATAGTGCCTTTCTGACGCTGAAGTTGCACGGTGGTGCGTTGCAGTCGACATAGTCTTGAATGAAAGGTGGTGCCCTAATCTTGGCTCAAAGTGAGACCTTGGCTGTAAGGGCGTCCCTGTAGATGTCGCGAATGTGCTTTCGGGGATATCATGGCAGTAGTTTGAGACAGCCCTGAGACCTCATTGGTCACTTTTCTTCACTTATTAAACGGACGCCCAGTTTCTGTTGAGGGTATCGCAAAGTGTGCAGTCCACAGGGTGATGTCATTAACTGCATGGTGGCGTCAGATAGAGGGGGAAGAGATTGCAGCATCCGTGGTATTTGGACATGTGGCCAGCTACGATCGACGTTTGTAGAGAGCAGTTTACACGTCGAATGTAGACACCATGCGCAAGTTGCAGTCGGAGTTGCAAGTCTTCACATTGCATCAGAGGCGACAAAACTAACATGGCAGCAAACGCAACAAGGCAGATAAGACGTTATTCTTGTAATAAGCTGGGACACTAGTCGAACGAATGAGGAGTCAAAAAGGATCATAGTGGGTCAATGAAGCAGAGGGACTTTAATGGCGAAAAAGCATGAATGCATGAAAAAAGGTCACATTTCCCCACAATGTCCAAAGAACGTTTCTGGAGCTGGAACTGGAGTTGGATCGCGCTCAAGCAATCGTATTGAGCTGTGTGTTTTAGAGGAGCCGAAAACAAATGTGCTATAACGTGGTGAGAGCTTTCCAATCTCTTCCGATTCCTGGGCAGCTTGTTTCTTGATTTCACTAATTGCCGTTAAGCTAATGGGTAAAAGGTTAATAGAGTTATTGCTCTAAAAGGCATTGGAAACGCCTCGAAATGTCACTACTAAAACCGTACAGAGGCGGCCATACAGATTGTGCCCTAGTGATAGAGTGATAGTTCCAGAAAAAGTTCAGCAGTTGAAACAGACTAAAGTTATTAGACCCCGTAGTTTACCATATGCTAGCAAAAATTGAACACTTTAACTCTGAGATCGACGCTATCTTACTGACAGACAGGCCTATCGATGGCCCGACATCAGGTTTGATGTACATATTTTCTTTTTAAGGCTATTTCTTTGGAGAGGAGTCCAAGTGAGCCTTAAATACAATATATATATATATTTCCTTTTGTCTCTTCTTAAAATCGAAAACTTTTGCAGAACATTTTAATTTAATTTACCTTTCGCATTCAGATACTTGAAGGGTTTAAGTGTCATTAACATGGCAATGGCTGTACTCTTGAACTTTGCTGGCCCTCTGGACTTGCACTTTCTCTCTTATTTTCTTGGCCACCAGAGGGAATAAAAGTTTTAATTGCAATTTTCAGTTTGACATTATTCGCGAATTTCGCTCTCGTGAAAATAATTTTCAAAGTCTTTTTGCAATTAATGTTAAACAACGACTACAAGTCACTGCCCAAAAACTTAACATTGTTTACCAACTTTCTTATTTTTACAGGGCACCCACCGATCGAAAAAAGGAGCACATCAAACGTCCCATGAACGCGTTTATGGTCTGGGCGCAAGCTGCTCGCCGTGTCATGTCCAAGCAATATCCGCATCTGCAAAATTCCGAGCTGAGCAAATCGCTGGGCAAATTGTGGAAGTGAGTTTGGGAACATAATGGGGTGCTTGAGTTGAATGGGGGGAAGATGTTGCACTTTGAAAGTGTCATTTTTGTGCTTTTATGCTGCACTTGTTCGATGAGAGGAAATGTTAGACGACACAGCCAAGGACAAAGTAAATAATGGAAAAGTGTTTTTATAATGGCATTAAATTTTAGCAAAATATACAAGGAAATACTTACCAATTAAACTAGCATAGTCCATCTGTGGCACTTTCCATGAATAGCGACTTAGCGGCGTCACTTGAAGCTTGTGGTTAAGTCTCGTTCGTTTTAAAATTAAAATTTTACAGTTCAGCGCTCTTGCTGACACCAGCGATAAGAACTGATTCTGGTGAGGGCAGATAAGCGCGAAGCATCCGCTTCAGTTAATTGGATTGCTTGTCAATTTATTGGGCAACCAATTTGTAAACCAATAAATGAAACGGACTCGACTTGAACGGGCCATAAATTAACGAAACGATTATCTTCTGCTTTATTTCTTGCAGAAATCTGAAAGATAGCGATAAGAAGCCGTTCATGGAATTCGCCGAGAAGTTGCGTATGACGCATAAGCAAGAGCATCCCGACTACAAATATCAGCCCAGAAGAAAAAAGGCCAGGGTGATGCAGTCGGCGGCCGGAACAGCAGGAGTAGAGGATGCCGTTGGCTCAACGGGAGTCAGCAGTAGGCCCTCCCGCTCAGCTACTACTACTACCTCTAGGCGTGGCACCAAAGCCTCTAGTGCTAATCTAAATGGTTTAGCAACTAGTTCCAGCCTTAATCTCTGCCCTTCGGGCAGCAACTCCAGCTCGGATGTCTTTAGTAACGAGGCCTTTATGAAATCCCTAAACAATGCCTGTGCGGCTAGTCTCATGGAACAGGGTCTGTGCGACACGGAACGTGCTCTGCTTGAATCACCCTGTTCAACGGCCAGTTCTTTATCCTCCCTAACACCACCAGATACACCCTGTAGTGGTTCGACCAAACATCTGAACAGTTCCAGCTTACTTCTAAGACAATTGAGTGAGCCAGTCAGTGGCGCTGCAGCAGTCAACAATCAGGACTATGGAGTACTCCTAGATGCGGGCAGAGAGTACATATCTTTGGGTGAGGCCAGCTACAGCAATCATCAGACAGCACAGCAGGAAATGGACTTCCTAGAGAACATCAACAGCTATAGCTATGGCGGAGCCAGAGCAGTGTATACGGGCTATGGTTATACATCAGAGCAGCCAAATCCAGTGGCCACAGCTGCCGCAGCTCCACCCTCCAATGGAGCCTTAAATTACAAAACAGCGTCCAGCGATGACATTGATCCCAAGGAAATTGACCAGTATCTCATGGATCAAATGCTGCCCATGACGCATCATCATCATCAGCATCATTCGCCGCCTTTGAACTCATCCGCCTCGCTGTCGTCGGGATGCTCCAGTGCCAGTTCCACAGTGCCTGTAGAGTGTTCCGCCTACTACGAGCAGCAGCAGTTGCAGGGCTACTCAGGGCAGAGTTTTGTTAGTTCTCACTATGGCCCCACGCTAGCTCCACCAGCACCACCCCTGACTCTGCCTTTGCCTGAGTCTGCCGTTTCGCCGCAGCAACAGCAGGAGTTGCATCTGCATCCACACACACAGCAAGGGCAGGAACCTTCGCCAAATCCTACCCAGCATCATCTTTGGGGCACTTACACTTATGTCAATCCCTAAAGCTATTAAATTTGCTCCCCACTTTCCTTTATGTGCCAGTCGATGGCTTTCGTTTATTGGTTTATTGTCTGTGCAATGCATGAGTATGCGAGGGTCCTTTTGCGGATTTTGTGCAATTTAAGCTAATCGCTACGATTCTCGTTTATGTCTCGTTTTATGTATCCATTGATTATGCATAAACAATATTTTGTCCATGGATTTGAACAAAACAAAGTAAACAACTGAATAGTTCTATTTGCCATTCATTGGCAAATTGTACAAGTGCAGAATTAATTAACGTGATTGCCATCGAAACAGTGAGAAATTCATGCTGAGCAAATTTGAATAGCAACTATAATTCTAGTTTAAATGTTTAATCTAAAAGATTTCGTGTAGTTCTCTTTGTTTTTCTTGTTAGCATGAATATATTAAACTTTATGTATCTATAGAAATGTATGTAATTAGTTATGATTTAAGCTTTTGTGAATGTCAAATTGTTTGAAAACTTGCAACTATGAATAAGTGATAAAACCAGTAAAAATATAATGAAAAATTTAGCCTATTTTTTGGGAGGATCAAAGCGGTTAAGCACTTTGGATGACGAAGTTTCAATTTTGCACTTCAAAATTGGCTAACGGGTGACAACTAAAAATCTGCACAAGCTTTGAGAGCACGCGCCCTTACCCAGCGGCGCAAATTCACATAACGGAATCGAGAACCTCCTTAACACTTCGCAGGCTGAAGGCCAGACAGAATCGATTACAACCCAGATTACTTTTACATTAGCATGGCCGCTTTCGAAACCTCATTAACAGTAATCGAAAAAGTGGGCGATAGCCGAAAGCTTTTCGGAGCTCCATTACAACTGCATATACTAATCTAAGATTTGTAATCGACGGTGTGAATAGGCCGGGCACTAAACGACAAACAATTTTTAAATCGTATGCGCTGTTGTAATGCAGATGCTTTATGACCCAATGTACTATAGAGTAGTTGTATATAGGTTAAAAATCCGTTTGTTTTACAGGTCCTTAAGCAAACGTAAATGAAGTAGAAATGTACTGGCAGCACGGCTCTATATTCTGTAATTCAAGCAGTGTATACAGTTGGTTATAATGAACAAAAATTAGAAATCTGATTCAAATTTCTTTAAAATTAATGATTTTATTTGAGATTTGTATATATAATTAACAAAATTATGAAGAATATTTATATAAAAAACCAATATTACTTTTTCTGTCGGCTAAAAGCTATTGTGTTTTCAAGTTTTTGTTTTCTAGGCCTTTGAATATTATCATTATTATTAGCATTTTCCTTATTATTTAAATCATTATTTTTAGATTTCTTAATTTTGTTGTCATAATTTTGTTTCGCCAAACGCTCCTTCTGCCAGAAATTAATTTAAGTTACTGCTGCCGAGATGAACGTCCGCACACGCGTCACGTCAAAAATCTAATGAACGAAAATTTGAAGAAAAAGAATGAAATTCCTTAGACAATAACAACAAACATATTGTGCATGTCAGCTGCACACATGCGCTTACATACTAGTGTGTGTAAGCATACTTTTTCAAAAGGAAACACAACAAGTAAGGGAGCTGTAGTCGAGTGCCCCGCCTACAAAATACCCTGTTCCCTTGACTTCTTGTGTTTTCATACACATATTCACACACTCACACAAACACACACCCACTCTAACATACGCACACACGCACGAGCAAACGCGGTAACTGACAATGCAAGGCCCTCCCTCTCTCCAACAAGCAAAATTGAATCGTAAATAACTTCGGTGTTTTTTGTCCGATCTTATTGATCTTTTCAGAATAGATAGATATTGGGCCTTACTTGATATAAATAAAATTTGGAAGGTCTATATTAAAAATTGTGGCTCTGACAGTTTTTTGCGCTTAAAGGGGGGAGGGGGAGGAATTTTCCAAATCTGAAACAAACTCGATTTGCATCGGGTATACACCTACCTACATGCAAAAATTTGTGGCTCTAGCTCTTATAGTCTCTGAGATCGACGCGTTCATACGGACAGACGGACATGACTAAATCGACTCGGCTGTTGATGCTGATCAAGAATATATATACTTTATAGGGTCGCAAATGTTTCCTTCTACCTGTTACATACTTTTGCACAACTTCATGATCCCCCTTTTTCCATTTTCAATGGGAACTGGGTATAAAAATCGAAAGAGCAGTAGGCAGCGCACGACGCACGATGCTTTGAAGTCTTGCCAAACTTCATATGACAACTCTGTATGAAAGTATGGCGAAAGTGTTCTATACTTTTGAGCTTTTGTGATGCATGGTGTGGAGTAGCCTTATTTGGCTGTGCGCCGCTGGGTAGCTGAGCTTTACATAAAAGCTTTCGAGATGACATTTCTTTCTTTTTGTTCTCCTGTCAACACGTTTTCATGCCCCCCTAACAAAAATTTTTACAAGTAGTCGCCATCATGCCGTCCGAGCAAGAACGTCTTCCTGATCGCGTTGTAAAATTCACGCTGAAAAAGGTAATGTTTTTACAGTAAACCATTTTATCCAAGAGGGCAAGTCCAAACGCACTATTTAGAGTATTTTGCAATGAAAAATAATAAAAAGAGAAGTTGGAAGTGGTCGGAAAGCAAACATTATGACCGGCCAAGCCGATAGAAAGCTAACTCAACTTTTTAACAACAAAGAAAACATTAGTCAACGAGATGCAGCCAGATTAATTAATTGCAGCCAACAACACATCAGTAAAGTGCTGAAAAAGAATAAAATTGTTGCTAGACAAAAGCAAAGAGCACCAAGTTACACACCTGACCAAATACAAACTGTCGAGTCTGAATGTCGGTGGATGTGCAGCCAATATCCCCTTTTTGCCAATATCCCTTTTGTACCAAAGGAACGGAACCCAACAAACTTTTTTTTGGAAGTCTGAGTGCTGCAGTTTACAAAAACAACTGGAAGGCCAAAAATACCAAAGAACTGACCAACAAGATTCGCTTATGTTTTCGGAAATACGACCCCATGGTCGTACAGGCCGCCTGCTGAGACATTTTTCGGAAGCTACGTCGAGTGGCTGATAATGGTCCTTTCGACCATTTCGATCAAATCCATTAATGCATTTCTTTTGTATATGTAGTCATAAATAAACTGTCAAATTTTCAGAAAGACCCGTTGAAAATTGTGTTTATGGTGGCATTTAAAAGTTTGTGCAGATTTTTAGTTGTCACCCGTTAATAGTTCAAAATTATTAAAAAATATGAACACAGCACAGTTTGTTTTTACTAAGATTACACTTAGTGCAAAACATCTTATGTCTCAAGAAACTACCTTTGAAACCAAGCAGAAGCTGCCAAAAACGTTAGCAGTGAGAAATTCTTCCACATCAATTAATATTAAGATTCTTTTAATACCCTTGCAGAGATGGTTGTAACGCATAGAAGGAACCTTATCCGACCACATAAAGAATATATATTCATGATCAGCATGTCGAGCTGAGTTGATTTAGCCATGTCCGTCTGTCCGTTCGTTTCTATGCTATCGCCTCTGTCAGCTTAAAAGCTACCTTCTCGAAACTTTCCGTGAAGTCTTTTAGTACAAATACGCTGCACATTTGTCGGAACCGGCCTGATCGGATAACGAAAAACTAGTTTTTGTGGAAAAATCTTTTTGGTTTTAAATGGAAACGCCTCCAAACTTCGGATTTCTTAGTTTGCTATGCTTTCCCATGATTCCACCAAGTTTGGTCGAAATCGGACATCTATATCGTATAGCTGTCACAGAAAAGTAGAGGCTGAAAAGTAGTCTTAGTTTGAAAAACTTTTTGTTTTCAATGGAAATGTCCTTATAATAGTTATTTATTTATTTGTTATGCTTTCACACAATTCTACAAAGTTTTATCAAAATCGGACTATATTCATATCATATAGCTGTCATAGGAACGATCGGTCGGAAAAAAGTAACGTCCTTTTCATTGGCATATACTTATTTTATATTTTTTTTACACAATTCTACAAAATCTTGTCAAAATCGGATGACTATAGCATATAGCTGCAGTACGAATGATCGGTCGAAAAAGAAGTTCAGGTAAGAAAAACTTTTTTGTTTTAAATGGAATCGTCTACAAATTTCGTAATTGTTAGTTTGTAATGCTTTTCCATGATTCCACAATGTTTCGTCGACATCGCATATCTATGTAGAAATCCAATTTCCGAAGCCGCAATAAAACACCATTTGTCGTAGAGTTATTAATAATAGAACTTCAATGTTTATTCATTTAATGGGTTTTTAAATATAACTTAATTTTGTTTATGCTTTTTCATTTATGCACCGCAACGATTTCCGCACACGTCTTCACTCTTCAAAAGTTAAAATCTCTCTTCCTCCCATACCGTCTATCGAGCTATAGTCGATCACTTACGATATCGATAAGTCTAGGGATGCTAACGTTCCTTGCGTACCAGTGATGGCAATCCAACATCCTTATGGTATAGCTCCCTTAGATTTTTTTTTTTGCATTTAATATACATTTTTATAGCAACTCACAGTGTAGTGTTAGTAGTGTAAGATTCTTTATAGCAGATAATGTTTTGGTTGGTGTAACAGTTTTTCTAAATTGTTAAATATTGTAAGTAAAATCTGTCAGTGTGGCAGGTTCAGAATCTTGGTCTTGAAAGTTGCGATGGAAATGATCTCTTAAGTCTTCTTCCGACTCTGACGCCATTCATTTTTCGCCTCCGCAGCAAGGGTATACAAAACTTCGGCAAGTCGGAAGTTAACTTTCCCCTAATTTTGTAGTTTGTGGTGCAGAACATAGCTGGATCTGAACCGGTTTGCAACAACCCTGGAAACCCTCGTTATGGTACATACATACCAATTTTTTAATAGTTAGGCCAAATGTTTTAGCCAGTTTGAACTTTTTGTTTTACCCATAAAGCCAATAACAGGGATTTGAAAGCAGCTTCCTGCCTTCCTGGTATAAGCTCTGTATAAATTGAAGTGGTTTTACTAGGCAACAAGGCGAGGCCTCACGAGTGATCCATAACATGTGGCAATGCCAAAAATGGTCACTAAGGTTTGCCATTTCACCATGAATTGTCTAACAAACGAATCATTAAATTTTATTATCAAAACTAGCTGAATACCCGGCGTCGCCCGGGTTCTTATGATTAAGAGAGGGATTATATTCAATCTAGTGCAGGCTGCATGTCGGTATAAACATTTTGGACCGTTCGATCTTTTTCTCTATATAAACGTCTTCATGATAATCTAAAATCAAGAATATTTTGCAAATTTCGTGACTTTTTTGACCGTTTGGCTAATACTTCCTATTTACCCGTCTACAATTGCTGTCTATCAAATCTTCACAATAATCCAGTCTCAAATCGAAAATTTGCAAATTTCGCAATATTTTGGACCGTGTAATTTACAGCTTCCATTTACCAACGCCGGCATTGTAATATAAGCACTAAGCGCTTTCATTCATACTCGTAATGTTATTTTGCAATTCGCGATTTTTGGACCTTAGAAACCTTCGCGGCCGAGCGTCTAACCATTGACCAAAATTTCATCGCAATCGTATGAACGGTATAGTTTTTGAATTATCGCGGTTTTTTGACTATTTCCCGCCCATTTCTTGAAATCAGAATCCTCCAAAGTTTTATAACAAAAGAACATTTTGCAAATTTCGCGGTTTCTTCTACAAGGAAACCTTCCCGGGCAAGCGTAGATCAATTTCCCAAAGTTTTTGCGAAAACTTAAATTTTGCAATTTCGCGGTTTTTGTACCGTTTTCCGCAAATTTTTTCAACTTAGAAACCTTCCGGGGCAAGCGTTCAACAATTCCAACATTTTCATTGCAATCGGATGAACGGTATAATTTTGCAAATTTCGCGGTTTTTGGACCATTTCACAGACATGAGACATAGCCTATGACACTTTCCTGATCGACATGAACATACTGTGAAAAATTCGTGAAGATCGGTTCAGCGGCTTAGACACCCATAAGGGACAAACATACAAACATACAAACATACTTTCACTTTTATATAGATGTATAGATTCGTGCAAATGTGAGAATCAAAACATTTTCTTCAGCGACGAAGCTCATGTTTAACTCAATGGGTTCGTCAACAAACAGAACTGCCGAATTTGGTCTGAAGAATAGGTGCGTTTTGTGGGCTGGTGGCCTCATTGGACCGTAATTTTTCAAAAATAATGAGAATCGCAACGTTGAAGTCAATGGAGTAAAAGTACCGTGCGATGATTAGCTACTTTTTTTACCCTAAATTAAAGAATTGGACTAGGTTGACATGTGGTTTCAACAAGACGCTGCTACAAGCCACTCGGAACGCGAAACCATGGACCAACTGAGAGGCGAGCTGGCGTTGCATTAGTAATTCAAATCCAAGAGTACTCTGCATTGGCTTCGTAAAACAAAAATTGAGCTGGCTGGCGTCACTTAAATTAACAAAAAAAATTACCTATTTTCAATTTTAATTAAAGAGCACACACTTTACGAATCTTTTATATTTAAACTGTCAATGGTGAACATATTAAGATCTAGGTGTAAATATTTAAAATCATAGCGTGTTCCCTTAATGTGTCAACTTATTATGGTGGCAGATGCGTATGTATGCCTATAGCTTTTTCAGTGGTTTTCCTGGTTTGGGAAGAAGCACCATCTTCTACACTTTATACCTGCCATCAAGAAGACACATTTTTTTCATCCTCTGAAAAAATCACTGCTAAATTTTGTAAGCTTGCATCCTTGTTCAAAACTGTAGAGCTTTTTAAGGAGACTATTTTGAAAACTTGTTTTCTTATTAAGCCATCTTAAAACTGCAATTAAAATTTGAATATTTGAGCACACAGAAATAAATGGTACATTATTTAATTTAATTTAAGGTATTTATCTTCTTACAAAGAGTTCCTTTTCCTTTGTCTGAATAAGCTGAAAATGCAGCAAATATTTTGTTGGGCGTGGCCAGGTTGACTCTCACATTTTCCCACACTCTGCTGTCTGGGGTGTTTCTCGTCTGTGTCTCACTGTGGCTATGTGCGGCACCTGTAAATGTTGTAAAACCCAAATAAATTCCAAGAGAATTAACACCCGCCTACCAAAACGAGCGTTTTTTTTCGACTTTTTTTTTGCAAAGCAAAGCAAAACCAAAAATAAAGCGAGACGAAGAAAATGTACCACTTACCCAGCTTTTGGCGATTCTTTGGATTTTGTTTTTTGTATTTATTTTCTGTTTAAAGCTTAAGTTCAAATTGGCGCATGTAACAAGTTGTTGTTAATTGAAGCGCAAACAGAAAATTGACCAAACAACAACAGCACCCCGACATTAGAAAACCGCAGCAATGGCGAATTGGTTAAGAAATAAAATGGCGGAAAGAAACCGTAAAAGAAAAAAAGAAAACAACAAACCGTTGCATTAATTTAGAAAGTCGAAAAACAAATTGCCAAATCAGCTTACTTAGCCAAATTAACACATTTCCGCACTCGGCTTGCTTAGTTATTCACATAATTTATGTATTTATTTACCTTCTTTTTTTTTCATTGAACGATTTGTCTACTAATTAGGTAAATGGATTTGAAAGCTTTGACGAGTGGTCAACTGTTTAGCATTAGACATCAGTCCGTATGCAATGGGTGGATTATTGCTGTCAATATGAACAGAAGAAAGAATTTTCAATCTCAATATACTATAAGGAAACTTGTAGAACGAACTGCATTTAATTAAGATTACTTCATTATATTTTAAGTGCCTAAATATTGAAATAAGTATATCTAGAGGTTAGAAACCGGCGTCCGTGGCTACTACACCTATAGCATTATAAATTCAAAACTATGTTATGAGACTTACTATACAAGTGTCATCTATTAAATCTTCACGATAATCTAAACTCATAACAAATTTCGATCTATAACACCCTTTTCAATCGGGTGTCTTCAGAATAATCTGAACTATTAGGAAAGATACATTTAATCTACGCATATTTACGCGCCTATATTTGTCATCTATTAAGTCTTCATCATAACCAAAACTTGTTTTCTTGGTAATCAGAACTGAAATATAAATTTTGCAAGTATCGCGACTTTTTAAAAACTTTGGTCTACAGTGTCTACTAAATCTTATATTAAGCGGGAACTATTGCCCTTTATCAAATCTTCATATTAATCTAAGCTTAATTAAAAATTTGTCAAAGTTCAGCTTGTTTGTCGTCGCTGGGCCACTTTCTCAGCAATAGCATGTCTCTAAGTTTCTGCTTCTACCGCTTTTTCAGCAGCTCTCTGGAATGCGGTGTGCTTAGCAAATTGCTGCCGTCGATTACACGCGTGCTCCGGCGTTTCAGCAGATCTTAACTTGTCCTGCTCAACATGTTCATCGCGCCACGCCTGCGACTGTTTCTAAGACTTACAAATACCCTAAATGGTAATGTGTTCAGAAAATTGCTGCCTGTTCTGACGTTTTGGCAGCTCTCCGATCCGCTTTACGGTTCACATGTCAAATTCACCTGAACTTAACTTGGGAAGAAGCTTATTGACAGAATTTATTACACTGATCCTGTTTGTTTTCTTTTGGAGCTACGCCTCATATAACGAATGTAATGTAAGTGTGTTTAGATGGGATTTATGACAGAAAGAAGAATGACCGTTTATTCACAACTAGTCCTTTGAACATAACCTATTGGTTCCAGGCTTCTGCAATTTCAAAGAGCAATTGAGTGAAAGGTATCTTTTATCAGACAGTCTTTAGCCAACAAAAATTAGCTCGATGGTTTGCCGTTTGCCCACACGAGAACATGCCACGTATAATTGATGTCGTGGCAAACGCCAATTGGAGCTTCTGTGAGAATCATTTTCAGTTTGGAGCTTGCACATTCAAAATGGTGGCTTCATTATTGATTTTCATCAATTTTTTAAATGACCAATCGCGAGCGTTTGCACAGCCGTGGTGAGTTCCAATTCCGAAGTAAAATAACCGGAAATCCAACATTCGGTCGTAGACGGTGCCTGATAAATGAGCGAGTTCAAAAACTCTGTAGGATAATTTACAGCAGAGGTGCCCAACTGCTTCATATGGGCGCTCATTTACTCACACAATCTTAAAACAAAGATCTGAAACAACAACCACAAGAAAACGAAAGAAAAAACAAGTTATTTCCTATTGCTATGTGTGTGTGTGTTCTTGTGACTGCTTGACGCACACAAAAATAACAAAATAAGCGAGCGCATACGAACTGTTGTTGCCTTTAATTTCGCAAGAGCTTAGGAGAGAAAGAGAAGAGGGATACATACGAAGTTGTTTTTGCAATTTCGTTTTGCGCTAATCCTATGCGCATGCTATAAGCCTTTGCCAAACCAACAACACAAGCGCCTCATGCGCATTTAGCGAGGGGACCCCTGATTTACAGCTTCGTTGGCATCAAGCATAGTATCGATCGAATTGCATGATACCAAGTCGCCTGGCAACGACTGATGTATTTTGCTAACGACACATTTTTTGCTGCCAAAATGACTCTTTCTGCCAGCAACGCATGATATATGTATTGTGTGCGTACATCGGGAAATACGCTGTTAATGAGAGCATTTTGCGAATCATCCAGTATTTTGATGGACAAGAACTTTCCATCGCCGCTATCCATCAATTGGTTGGAGAATGCGTCAGCGAATGACTGACTTTGCTGTCTTGACTTCTTCAACATTAGGCCACAAAGGCGTGGACTTCAAGCAAAACGCTAGTCTCATCTGGAGACCTGCACGATTGATTGCAGCATCATATGATTACGAGTAAAAAAAATCATAAGAATATTTTTTTAATTAATGCTATTTTCCACACGACGCCGAGTAGTAGTAATCATGGCATCGTACGAGTATACTACCAGCCTACTAAGCTAGGATTGAAAGAAAAAAAAAAGGAAAAAAGTACAAAAATAGTTTAAATTCTCCCGCTTTCTTTGGGAATGCAAGAAAAGAATGGCCTCGATGCATTCTCCTTTAAGGTAGGTTTGTCTGTCTTCCA
Source organism: Lordiphosa collinella (assembly GCA_018904265.1). Classification (NCBI taxonomy): domain Eukaryota; kingdom Metazoa; phylum Arthropoda; class Insecta; order Diptera; family Drosophilidae; genus Lordiphosa; species Lordiphosa collinella. The sequence continues at coordinate 65,572 of JAEIFV010000987.1, read as the reverse complement.
AAACTCGGCTTGTCGTAGAAAAGCATATTTTGCTTGATGCGCTGAATGCTGGAATACAAAACGTCTTTCTTTCAGATCCTTGGGAACCCTTGGGAAAACTAATTTCTATTTTCTTTCCACCACTCCAAAATGTTTTGCTTGGTGTTACTTGAGTCTTTGATATTTTTGAGCATTTCTATCTGAATAATTTTTGGTCAGTAAGTGTACATCCTTATATTTCACGAGCTTTTCAATATCATTGTTCTGCATTATATAGCTTTGAACGATGCCTCGGTTCTTGCATAAAGGTGTAGTTTCACTCGTTGTCATACCAACTAGGTCCTCCTTGACTATATCAAGCACTTCTTCTCTGTTGGCCTAGTTTTAATTTTATTTAAAATATCCATTTGTATTTAGAATGTAAGAAATATTAAAAAGCAAATGATTATTTTTGATTATAGCGATTACGATGCCTACGATGCTACGATGCCAATTTGACAGTGTTCTGTTCAAATCCCCAAAAATATGTTTAGTGCGCCATAGTGCATTTATCCCACTTGGTAAGTTCGCATTGTTTCAGCAATGCGGCTATAGACGATTGTTTTTATGTGCAGTATCCATTGAAAATGGGTAAAAGGATCATGAAGTTGGGCAAATGTTTGTAATAGGGCGAAGGAAACACATCCGACACCATAACGTATTTGTATATATACTTGATTAGGGTCAAAAGCCGAGCCAATGTAGCCATGTCTGATGCACTTCTGTCTGTCTCGATCTCAGAGACTATAAGAGATAGATCCACATGAGATACAATACAAATTGCATGTATGTAGGTTTTTTTCATACCTAGATCAAGTTTGTTTCAGATTTGGGAAAACAAATGTATTAGCTTCTTAGTGTTCAACTTTTGTAAAACCAAGTATATTGATTAAAGAACGAGCCACAATATCAAGCTTTAAACTCGTATTCTTTAAATGCAAAGTAGAAAAACCGCATTAAATTTAACAAAGCCGAAAATCACATAATTCCTGCTTATACATACCCGATTGTGTTCTCATCATGGCAAATGTCTCCCCTAACGATTCCAGTATCAAGAATAAAGCAACACAATTTCAATTTTCCTTCCCAGAAGCATGGACTGCTGTGGCTTTTACATTACACTTAACTTTTCTCGTCTTATATTTTATTCAAATGGTTTTTCACTCTCCCTTCCACAGATACCTTGAGCAGCTTGAGTGCCTGACATTTTCACGTTGCAGCCGTATAAAAAAAAGAAAAAGGAAATGCAAAAGCAAAGAAACTGAGGAAAATGCTTGGCCAGGACTTGGCACACTTTTATGCCTCACAGTCTACGCCCAAATTGGGATTTTATGTTTGGCTATTTGTGGGTCAACGACGAAGCGCAAAAACTTTTCAACGGCCATTAGCCGGGATCTTCTAAACCAAATTTAAAACAAACAACAGGAAAAAAACCCAAAAAATGGAAACGGAAAGCAGTTGCAGGTGCCAAGCCATCAGCAGAGAGCAAGTTCTAAGTGAATTTAAAGTGAGCCGGCATCTGGTCTCGCTGTGGCCATTAATTGAGTTACAAAAAGGCATAAGGCAAACAAAATTTCATTAAGCATACGACCCGTTGCATGACCGGGCACAAAATGAAACCAGGCAGGCAAAAGTTTTGTTGCAAACGTCATTAGTTTTAATAACATTTACACAAAAGGCCACACACACACAGAGTGTGCTTGCCTGGACGAAAATTAAACCTGCCACAACATTTATTTCGTCCTTTTTGTGTGTTTCAGCCTGTAAATTAAACGAGGAATGACATTTGCGTTTTGTGCGTTAATTCATTCCATGGCCTTTGATTCGCCACCAACTATGCCAACATAATTAAGTTTATTCAATCAAATTGCAATTCGTCTGAACAATAACTTGCAAAATCATTCAGAGCCGGCAAATATTTCATTTATTTTGTCAGTCGGTAATATTTTAAAATTGCTTTGAAGCTCCAAAGGATGAAGAATAAGAGTCGTTGTGCCAAGGGAATAGCTGAAACTGCCAATGACAATACTTTACAAAAATGATTAAAGAAATTAAAGCTATTACATAGTAGGGTGTCAATTCTTGATTTACTATCTCGCCAAATATACATTGCGAGTTCATCGATTTCCGTTGCCTTGCTGAGTCCGGTTGGAGGCACCTTAAATTGAAACATCAAAACTAGTGGCCAAAATTGAAAATAAACTTAATCTGCCTGCAAGTATTAGAAACAAATGCCCCATACATGTCGAACCTGTATCTCTTATCATCTCTGAGATAGGTTTGTTCATACGGACAGACAGACGGTCAGACGAACGGACAGACGGACAGGGCTATATCGACTCGGCTGTTGATGCTGATCAAGTATATATATACACTTAATTTATGGGGTCGGAGATGCTTCCTTCTGGCTGTTACATACTTTTGCACAATCTTAATATACTCCTTGTACCTTTGGTGCATAGTATAAAAATTTCACATTTTTTAGTACAGGGTTTTCCATTTTCTACGGACCCATCTGGCAACACTATAACTTTTGACAGCGATGCAAGATCGAATAATTAAATAGCGCGATTAAAGGGTTCGTGGTAACTTTAGATGGTCTTCGTGTGCTAAACGCCAATCTGTTATCGGAAATGGTCCATCAAGTCTAGATTTATAGTAATTAAGAATATTTGAGACTCGTTTGATGAGAAACTTTTACTTCTGTTTTAACTCTCTTTGATATTATCGTAAAGTATTACTTTTTAGCTATAAACTACCCCAAACAATTCTCCGGTTCTTTTTAGCGAAGAAACACCATTTTTTATACTGTGTTCAATATATTTATACTGTCTACTACCCAAAAATATAATATAAAAAATCTCAATAGTTGGCTAGTCACTTGTATTGAACTCTTATGAGAACATTAATCAACATCCATTGTATATCTAAGGGGCCGTACAAAATATGATAAAGTATTAAGCTCATTTATTCTAAATGATACATTTTACAGCTTAGTAATACTATGGTTAGACAGCGGATTTTGCATATTTATACCCTTGCAAAGGGTATTATAAAATTGTCCGGATGTTTGTAACGCATTGAAGGAAGCATCTCCGACCACATAAAGGATATATATTCTTGATCAGCACGACGAGCTGAGTTGATTTAGCCCTGTCCGTCTGTCCGTCCGTCTGTCCGTCTGTTTCTATGCTATCTCCTCCGTCAGTTTTAAACCTTTCCTAACCAAACTTTGCACGAAGTCTTTTGGTACAAATACGCTGCACATTTGTCGGAACCGGCCGGATCGGATGACTATAGCATATAGCTGCCATAGGAACGATCGGTTGAAAAACCAGTCTTAAGGAGAAAAACTTTTTTGTTTTTAATGGAAATGCCTCCAAAGTACGTATTTCTTAGTTTACTATCCCTTCCCATGATTTCACTAAGTTTGGTCGAAATCGGATGACTATAGCATATAGCTGCCATAGGAACGATCGGTCGAAAAACTAGTTCTAGTGAGAAAAACTTTTTGTTTGTAATGAAAACGTCCTTTTTATTGGCATATTCTTATTTTATATACTTTAACACATTTCTACAAAGTTTAATCAAAATCGGATGACTATAGCATATAGCTGCAGTATGAATGATCGGTCGAAAAAGAAGTTCTAGTGAGAAAAACTTTTTTGTTTAAAATGGGATCGCCTCCAAATTTCGTAATTAACAGTGTATTATGCTTATCCATAATTTTCAAGTTTGGTCGAAATCAGACATCTATATAGTATAGATCCCTTAGAAAAATAAGGTCAAAAAAGTAGTCTTAGAAAAACTTTTTAGTTTTCAATGGAAGCTGCAAGGGTATAAAAAAATTCGGCCGAGCCGAAGTTAACTTTCCCATATTTTTTTATATCGATTTTAATCCTTGTAGACTAGTACAAATGGGTTTTTAACAAATGTGTGTAAATTTATTTACTGAATTTTGTGCTTAATAGGCTATTCAAAATCATGAGTCATAGAAATTTGCTCGGTCAAAATTTTAAATGTTTGTAGCATATTTCTATAAGACACTGATCCACTTAACAATTTGACAAACCAAAAATTTAAAGAAGTTGGCATAGCAAAGAGTTATTAAGCATCTTAACTCAGGATATGGGATGTTGGATGAAAGATGTGCTCATTGGATGAAAGATGTGCCCGTAAAAGGCTATTCACCTTTTACGGACTTAACTTACGAAAAAATAGTTAAAGTCATTTTGTAAGTAAATGCGTAATTTTTTGGCATTATATAAACGTAAAGAGTCTGCATAACATATAATGTTTTACACATTAACTTTGGCCTTCTATGATAAAAATATGGAAGGTCTTAACTCTTTCAGGGCTTGGTGCTTGGTTAACTATTTACACCTTAATTTCTCCAAGTGTATGCTCATGACATTACATCGTTGCAAACCTTTGCTGGTTTTCTACAGGATTGGTAATGAACCCCTGCAACGTATATCGGATGTCGTTGATCTTGGAATTTCTTTTTGACTCCAAACTGAGTTTCAATAATTATATCTCCTCTATCGTTTATAAGGCAAATGGTGTACTCAGATTCATTAAACGATGGTCGAAGGAATTTCATGATCCCTACACCACAAAACTTCTTTATACTGCTCTAGTCGGTCCCACGCTTGAATAATGCTCGTCCGTACGGTGTCCGCAACATGGTTATGCCCAGCAATTGTGTCAAAATTATAATGATCTTATCACTTGCTCTCAACAGATGTCTCTCTCTTCTCCTTAAAAACGTCCCTTTATACTAGGTATACCGGTATGAAGTGAGCGTCAAGATACAAATGTCTCGATAGGGAACATTTGTTGTGAACGAGCCTTTATTGTGCAAAAGTATGTAACAGATAGAAGGAAGCATTTGCGACCCTATAAAGTATATATATTCTTGATCAGCATCAACAGCCGAGTCGATTTAGCCATATCCGTCTGTCCGTCCGTCTCCCGTCCGTCTCTCCGTCCGTCTGTCTGTCCGTATGAACGCGTCGATCTCAGAGACTATAAGAGCTAGAGCCACAAATTTTTGCATGTAGATAGGTCTATACCCTATTCAAAACGAGTTTGTTTCAGATTTGGAAAATTCCTCCCCCTCCCCCCATTAAGCGCAAAAAACTGTCAGAGCCACAGTTTTAAGTTAGACCTTCCAAACTTTATATATATCAAGTAAGGCCCAATATCTATCTATTCTGAAAAAATCAATAAGATCAGACAAAAAACACCGAAGTTATATACGAAATTCGTATTCGTATTACGAATCAATTTTGCTTGTGGGAGAGAGGGGGCGTTGCATTGTCAGTTACCGCGTGTGCGTGTGTGTAGAAAACAAAGAAGCAAGGAGGGTATTTGTAGTCGAGGCACTCGACACAGCTACTTGTTTTTTTGTTTGCATGACATATGAGACGTGTTCATATTTTTTCACGTGTTAAAAATGCGATTTGTACAGAATTGATGATTTGGGAAAGCATTAATTTTTTTTTCATTGAAAAAAGTTGAGATCGAAGCATGTATTGCTCTATAGAAGAAACAAAAGGTTTCGGTTAGAATAAGATTTTGATGTGATAGGAACGGAAGAAAAAAATTTGAAGACGCCGAATCGCAAACGATATTGGATGGGGATGACACTTTGCGTCAAAAGCAAATGGCAGAAATGTTTAATGTTACACAACAAACAATTTCTGACCGTTTAAAAGCTATGGGAAAGATCCAAAAGTGTGGAAAATGGGTGCCACATGAATTGAATGAAAGACAGATGGAAAACCGAAAAAACACTTGTGAAATTTTGCTTCAAAGACACGAAAGAAAATCGGTCTTGCATCGGATTGTTACTGGCGATGAAAAATGGATTTATTTTAAGAATCCTAAACGGAAAAAATCATGGGTTAATCCGGGACAACCATCAACATCGACTGCAAAACCAGATCGATTCGGCAAGAAGACAATGCTGTGTGTTTGGTGGGACCAGAAGGGTGTGGTGTACCACGAGCTCCTAAAACCTGGTGAAACCGTTAATACTGATCGCTACCGATAACAAATGATCAATTTGAACCATGCATTGATCGAAAAACGACCAGAATGGGCCAGAAGACACGACAAGGTAATTTTGCTCCATGACAATGCACCTGCACACAAAGCAAAACCGGTTCAGGATACAATCAAAACACTTGGCTGGGAGCTGCTACCCCACCGACTACCATTTGTTTTCATCGATGGGACACGCATTGGCTGAGCAGCACTTTCATTCCTACGAGGAGGTCGAAAATTGGGTGTCTGGTTGGTTTGCTTTAAAAGACGAACAATTTTATTGGCGTGGTATCCACAAATTGCCAGAAAAGTGGTCAAAATGTGTAGAAAACAATGGCCAATACTTTGAATAAAATGTTTTTTTTACTTTCCCATTAATAATTAGTGTTTTATTTTCACAAAAAATCGCTCATTTCATCCCTGTATACCTAGTACATATCTCCGGGAATTTCTCTGACCACACCCAGCCATGAGTAGGGGCATAGCTTGCTGGACTGACTAGTAAGTTTTTCCCAACCAGGTCAGAGACTTTTCGGTTATTCTTTTATTTCATTTTATTATTCATTTATTTAAACTATAGTTCTAAATTTAAAAAATTTTTGCTTAATGCCTAAGCAGAAGCTAAGTTTTTTTTCCTTGTTATTATTTATTATCTTAAGTTTTTTTTTCTTCAATAACGTCTCTGACTACAACTGGCTGTGAATCGGGGCATAGCAAATAAAATTCCCCCACCGAGTCGGAGTCGTTATTAGAACATCTTGTAATTGCGGTAGATTTTCTTTGCTAGGCTTTTTATAGGGTTATTTAAAATTTTGTGAAAAACCTTTTGTCGACTCTTTATTAATAAATAAAAAAAATCCGCTGTCTAACTATGAGAAATATCAAAATGAGCCAACCGTAAATGAATAGATTCCCCACAAAACAAGCCTAAAACAAGACTGGCAAAATATATTTGCATACTATTTATTTCGATTGCTTTCTTAAACAATTTGATTGTATACTGATAATCCTTGCAAGGCCTGCCAATTTCTCACCAAGAGATAAATTCTAAAAAAAAATCTGCGAAAAAACAATAAACCCGCATCAGTTGGCAGCTAAAGTCGGAAATCCAACCTTAGTGGATACACACACCATGTTGAACAAGCCAGCCCATAAGTATGCAACCATAATTTTATTAGCTGTTGCTGTCATCAATCAGCATCAGGCAGCGGCGCACTATAGGTAATTTTCCTAATTTTCAGGCAGTAAGTAATTTGTCCACAATTGTTCAAAGTTTTTGGGATTTTCAGCAAATCTGCTCACCAAATCGCAAAATTTTTGTGAATGTTAAAATGGGACCATGGCTGTATATTATTTATTGGTAAACCATATAAAGGGTTAAATTTTGGTACCCATTTCGGCACACATAATTTTGTTTGTCGAGGAATCATCGTGGGTTTTTAAGCAGATTATGGACTAGTTGTAACGGAATGAATTTAATTTATTTAAACAACTTTAGAGACAATTTAAGAAACCAATTGTCATAATCAGAAGTTTCTTAGTTATCCCACCACATGACATTGAACTCTACATTGCAAAAATTGGGGCTATCTCATAAAATCTACAATATAGCAAAGAGTGCGCCAAAGTGTACATAGAGATAAAGTGAAAAGGAAGGCGGAATTGATGGCTCAACAATATGAAAAACACGCAGCCTTAGCAAGTATAAGCAATTGCAAGACGAATGAATATCCATAATTACAAGGACACCACGATTAATTCCTGTAGACCACAGGTTATAATACAAAGAATATTCCATCAAAAAAATTTGACCAAACTATTTTTTCAACTAATTTTAGAATATTTTAAATCGCAAACGAAAAGAATGCTCTTAATTTTCAACACTCATTATTTAGCATATCATCATCAAGATTTCTAAAATGCAACATTAAAGATTGATGTATTTGTGAACTCGTGACTAGATTTTTTTTATTAAAGTTTGAGAACTTTGGGGTAAAGCTATTGTGCCTAGAAAATGGGAAAACTTCCTATAGTTCAGGCTGCCGCGTATGCCGCTTTATCATTTTGCCTCAGAGAATGTCAACAGAGCGCATTAAAATGAAATTTGTCAATTAATTTGTTTTTTGCATGCTCGTGGCATGCGGTTAACCGAAGAACGTGGCGAAATACTCAAATTCATTAAATTTCATTAAAATAAAATGTGATAAATCCTTGTAGTTGATGCGGGTAAATATTTGGTTTTTCATTGTTTGCGAAATTTTAATAGGCATCCAGCCAATTAAAGCAGTTGACCCTGAACGCTGGTAATGGAAATGCGTGTGTACAGTGTTCATACATAATTAAAAGGCAGAGCAAATGCACTTACATTTTTTTGTTTCTTTATGGATTATTAATTTCCGGCTATGAGAAATGCATTTTCTCCTGTGAGCAGGCCCGTCGACAGCCCGTCGGCCTGTGATCCGACAGGGGAAGCATGCACGACAGGATTAGTGGGTTGGGTGACTTGATCCCCTGGAGAAATCCCGACCCACCTGAAATAATCAAGCACCATATAGAATCAACTTCAACTTTCGTCGGATTATTTTCAACGCCGAGCACTCAAGCAGAAACTCTATTCCATCTTGTTCACAACATTTTCGTCGTTGCTTCTCTCAAAGTTAAGAGGCTAGTGCTACGAAGGGGCATTAAATGTTTCTGGAAAAATTACAGAATATATTGCCCATAACCTGAATCTTGTTGTTCAATATTCAATTGGAACAATCTAGGATTTGACCAACTTTGTCCGAGATTCGCCAAAACGCGTTGTACAGTTCAAGGAGTTGCAGACTGAAGCGATGGAAAAGAATGGAGAAGATTTACCTTTTATCGCAGCCTTCAACCCGACAAGGTAAAAACTACGACCGAAAATTTCGTCAAATATTGCGTCAAATTTTGAAACCTTTTAATTAACATTTTTCAGATGGGAGATGCGAATATTGCCTCTTAAGGTAATCAAGGCGATTTACCCTGAATAGCTGAAATTCCTCGATGATCGATCGGTTTACTACCAAGTCGATAGTGCGATCTCCGACAAAGCCTTGGGGTTTTACGATTACATGGAGTCTTTTGAGTGCGTATTTTACTTAACAATGATGATTGAAATTTTCGATTACATTGAAATATTGAACAAAGAACTGCAGAAGTCGAGCTTTTATGTCATTCAATAGCATGAAAAAGTGAAAGCAGTTGCTGATGTGTTGAGTGCGTCTCGTGATTACAAATTTGAAGAATTTTGGAAAAAAAGTGTTAAGGCTGTAATTGATTTTGAACTCAGAGAGCCATCAATTCTCCGTCAGCGTAAGATTCCCAAGTGTTTTGAACTAGGTACAACAGAATATTTCATGTTTCGGACTCTTATTGTGAAGTTTTTGACACAGCAAGGTTCTTGAGCGCCCGTGACATGTTTTTGAACATTTTGCGCAGGCAAAATGAGCAAGCAAACAATTTTGTGGAGTTGTGAATTTCTTGGAAAGATACGAATGGGCTAAGGGGCTCATTCAGAGATCGTTTTGTTCGTCTGCTAATAAATGTGGGATGTAGTTTGCTCACGAGTAGCAAGCATGCCCATCCCTAATAGTATTTCGAATCCCTAGACAATAACGTAACCATTAAGCAGTACGACGTGAGAACGACGAAAAGACGCAAGAGACCGTGAACGACGATCGGCAGCAGGAAGACGGCCAGCAGTCCAGAAGGGGAGATGTTCCGTGGCAGCCGACGAAAAAAGACGTGTGCTCGAAACGCTGAGTCGAGTTAAAGGCAAGTGATATCGGAAAGCCGTGTCGATTGAGCTAAAACCATTAACTAAAGACAAATTTCACATTCTTAGTAACTTAACTTAAAACATTACATTTAATAAACATTATCATTGAATAAAAACCCCACATAAATTATTATTAATATTTTACGGTCCTTCGTGAACTGAAAACATATCTAAGATCAGCAATGTTACAAAATCGGCTCAACAACGTCGCTCTTCTACATATTTATTCGGATATAACCGACGAGCTTGATCTGGAAAAACTTCAAAATGAGTATTTAGGGGATGTCCCGTCTAGAAATACCCCATTTTATTTTTGTCTTGTAAATAAAAAAAACCCAGCAACAATAAAAAAAAAAAAGGGGGGAAGCAAGCTTCTGCTCGGCCGATGTTTATATACCCTTGAAGCTCAATTAAATTTTCAGGACTCCTACTATGACTGTTTTTCAAACCTAACTTTTCTATGGCAGCTGTACTATTGAGTCTTCCGGTTTCGACCAAACTTAGTGAAATCATGAAAAAGCATGTTTAAATACGAAGTGTGATGCCGAATCCATTCAAAACATTAAAGATTTTGTCACTACAAGACTTCGTGGAAAGTTTCATGAAGAAAGCTTTCAAACTGACGGAGGAAATCGCATAGAAACAGACGGACAGACGGTCCGACGGACAGACGGACATGGCTAAATCAACTCAGCTCGTTATGCTGATCAGGAATATATTTAAATATAGACCGATTTCAAATTTTTTATGTTTCCATTTTCGCACCTGCCCCGGGGAACCGGGTAGGTTAAAAAAAAGCGAAGATGGACCAATTACACGAAACAAAAATAGGGGAAAGTTAACTTCGGCTCTGCCGTAGTTTTGTATACCCGTGCAGCTTCCATTGAAAACAAAAAAGTTTTTCAAACTAAGACTACTTTTTGGACCTTACTTTTCTATGGGATCTATACTATACATATAGATGTCTGATTTCGACCAAACTTGGTAAAATCATGGAAAAGCATAATACACTGTCTATTACGATATTTGGAGGTGATCCCATTTAAAACAAAAAAGCTTTTCTCACTAGAACTTCTTTTTCGACCGATCATTCATACTGCAGCTATATGCTATAGTCATCCGATTTTGATAAAACTTTGTAGAAACGTGTTTAAGTATATAAAATAAGAATATGCCAATAAAAAGGACGGTTTCATTAAAAACAAAAAAGTTTTTCTCACAAGAACTTGTTTTTCGACTGATCGTTCCTATGGGAGCTATATGCTATAGTCATCCGATTTCGGACAAACTTTGTAGAATCGTGTAAAAGTATATAAAATAAGTGTATGCCAATGATAAGGTCGTTTTCATTAAAAACAAAACAGTTTTTCTCATTAGAACTAGTTTTTCGACCGATCGTTCCTATGGCAGCTATATGCTATAGTCATCCGATTTCGACCAAACTTAGTGAAATCATGGGAAAGGATAGTAAACTAAAAATACGTTCTTTGGAGGCGTTTCCATTAAAAACAAAAAACTTTTTTTCACTAAGACTAGTTTTTCGACCGATCGTTCCTATGGCAGCTATATGCTATAGTCATCCGATCCAGCCGGCACCGACAAATGTGCAGCCTATATGTACTAAAAGACTTCGTGCAAAGTTTGGTGAGGATAGCTTTAAAACTGACGGAGAAGATAGCATAGAAACAGACAGACGGACGGACGGACAGACGGACAAGGCTAAATGAACTCAGCTCGTCATGCTGATCAAGAATATATATACTTTATGTGGTCGGAGATGCTTCCTTCAATGCGTTACAAACATCCGCACAATTTTATAATATCCTTTGCAAGGGGATAAAAATTATCGATTTTCGAAATTTTGACTTCGCAGCCATATATCTCTAGTATTTTTGAACCTACTACAACCGTGGAGATGCAGCAGATGCAAAAACCACATCAATTCTGAGCAGATCCCATTTTATTTCACCCATTTCAGATAAGCCTTTTTGAAAAATTATCCGGAACCATGGGACCAACTTTTTATTTTTCCCTATTTTGACAATAACCCCAACAAAAAAAAAAATAGTTTCTAGCTTAATCTAATATCTATCACATAAAAAACAAGGAAGAAAGTCGGTCAAGCCCGACTATATTATACTCTGTACCAGTTGGGGTCGCCGCTCGCATTTGCTCCCGATTATATTAAATAAAATCGGTATCCAGGGAACACCCCGATGAGGCCATTGCAATAGCAATGGGGTCGATATATGAATAAAGACCTACGAGTCGACTTGAGTTGCTTAAATTCTTATCATTTAAGGTACTGTTACATACTTTTGCACAACCTTGTTAAACTCTATGTACCTTTGGTACAGAGTATAATTAGGAGAGCAAGGGAGAGAGAGAGGATTGGCACGCGCCGCAGACAATAAAAACCTTTGCATTTGCCAAAGCTAGAGATGGGCGTACAAACAATCCTCGTCTTAGTAGTCAGATGGGTATCGGGAGATATATTTGTCCCGCGACCATCTCTAATTTCTCTCTCTCAATATTGTGTATGTGGGAAAGGGAAGGGGGAAAATGAGAGCGTCCCAGTTACCTGCAAGAATCCAATTGGATCTAATGAGCTAGCCATAGCTGTTAGGTTTTGTATAGGATTTCGTTGTTGGAATTACTCAGACAATATATTTGCAGGTTTAATTCATTTAAAATGTGGAATTTTTGGCGGGGCGGGGTCATCACACCCACAACGATCCAATATGAATCGTTAAATAAAAATTTGTCCTAAAATATTGTTGGCTATCACTTTGCTGTGTAGTCGTTGCTCATATATATATCTTTATATTTATTTAAATATCATCCTAACATTACAAGTCATGAGACATCTATGAGACGTTACAACGCCATCTACATACATATGTATGTGTTTTGCTGCTGCAGGAGCAGCCCAGATATAGTGAATTTTCGTTTGCTTATATCTTTACTACCGTTCATCCGATCTTTACCATTCTTGGCGGATAGATAAATAATTCTGATTGCTAAATATGTCCAGAAGGAACGAACCTTCTATCTATAAAACTGTGGGAGATATTACGTTTTTTCCAATTTGCGGGGGCGGGAGGGGGCGTGGCAAAAATTAAAAATAAACTTGATCTGCCTGCAAGTATAAGAAGCATAAGTCCCATACATGTCAAACCTCTATCTCTTACCATCTCTGAGATCTGTGCGTTCATACGGACAGACAGACGGACAGACCGACATGGCTATATCGACTCGGCTGCTGATGCTGATCAAGAACATATATACTTTATGGGGTCGGAGATGCTTCTTTCTGGCTGTTACATACTTTTGCACAAACTTATTATACTCTATGTACCTTTGGTACAGAGTATAACAAGTAAGAAAGTCGGTCAAGTCCGAATATAACATACTCTGTACCTGTCAAGTGCTGGATCGATAAATAATCCTGATTACTAAAAATGTTCAGAAGAAACGAACATTCTTTCTTTAAAACTGTGGGAGATATGACGTTTTTTCCAATTTGCAAGGGCGGGAGGAGTCGTGGCAAAAATTGAAAATAAACTTGATCTGTCTGCAAGTATAAGAAGCATTTGTCTCATACATATCAACCCTCTATCTCTTACCATCTCTGAGATCTGTTTGTTTATACGGACAAACGGACAGACAGACGGACAGACAGACAGACAAAAGGTTGGACAGACGGACATGGCTACATACTTTTGCACACAGAGTATAAAAACCCATTTTAGTGTATTTCTCTTTTTAGCGAGGCATTAAAAAATAAGGAACAGGGGTAGAAACCACCCGTAAGATAGTATGAAAGTGACCCAAATTAAATGAAAAGGAACTCCACCAACGTTTATAAAAAACACCAAAAATGTTAATTTTAAGCAACTTTAAGCTCATCCGCCAATGAAAACTAAAAAAATGCCACGTACACAGGTGCTGAAAGACAATGAGGCGCTTAAATTGACCAACTGGTGCCAGCTCGCACAAGACAGAGGCGAGTGGCGGGCATTAATTGCAGCGGCCGAGACCGTCAAACGGTTGTGATAGAAATATCGGGCCAAATAAGAAGAAAAAGAAGCTGAAATTACCAAATATTTAGACGTGATAAACCATTTCCGAAAAAAAGGTTCGTGTTCAGCACACAAAAATCATCTAGAATCACTAACAAACTTTCAATATACTGGACCTTGCTGCCTAGAGTAATTTAACATAGCGGGGTTTACCTGAGAGTAGAGGCTAGCCAACCATCTTTCCTTGCATTATTCTCTATATGCAGCTGGGAACTGGAAAGTAAAGAGAGCAAAATCTGTCATGCACTTTAAGTAAGAACGTTTTATACCGATATAAAAACAAACTAATCTGATTGGGTTTAGCTTAAATTATATTCATTTAACCGATGGAAGTTTGCTTGCATTAAATTTAACTTATAAATAAATTCAAAGATCGAGTTACTAGCACTCTGAGCACCACTCAATCCTTTAATATATATTTCATATTAAATCCAAGCCTTTATATATGTATAATACATATATACGCACACACACTAAACTAAATACCTCCGTGAATTTATCCAAGTGCCTAGCCAAGTTATATTTCTACGTATGAAAATTGGCTGCTGGTAGATTACCAGATCTTGGCATTGGAATTCTGATGAATGGTTAGTGTATAACCACTTATACATTGTATATGTACAAATTGTTAAACACTAATCATTTCATCAGAAACCTGGTAATCTACCAGCAGCCAATTTCCATACGTAGAAATATAATATGCCTAGGCACTTGGGTAAATTTGCGGCGGTATTTAGTTTCGTGTGTGTGAGTACTCATCCACCATCTCATATTTCCCTTTTCTGAGAAAAATACGTATGTTGCCTAACTATGATCTTGAAATATTCTTGTACTTGTGCCTAGCCTTGGCAACTTTACTTAATTGATTGTGCCACTACTCCTACTTCAGTCACCTATGGTGATTAATATTATTTACTTAAATTTACAAATAAAACATTTATACTTCAATTGAAACCATGGCAAAATGTCGACACTGTGCTTGTTTTAATTAACTTCATGCGCCAACTTGCGGTTATGCGTTACACGTCCAAATTAATGTCTAAAAATAGTCTAAGTTTGCGGTAAGATTTGTTACGAAATGAGAAATCGTCGTTATTTATTTAATTGACAAAACTAAGAAATCTTTAGATTTTGCCGTCGGTTGGTTTGCAAATCTCTCAAAAAATCCGTCGGTGCCACAGACCTTCGAGAGATTTCGTTTCTTTTTCGAAAGTCGAGTTAAAATGTGTGTGCATAAGATTATGATCCAACTACAAACACAGTGCTAAATCTCGTAGGTTCGTGAATTCGGTTTGGTTAGATTGTGGTTTGTGTATTGGCTTTTTTATACCCTTGCAGAGGGTATTATAAAATTGTGCGGATGTTTGTAACGCATTGAAGGAAGCATCTCCGACCACATAAAGTATATATATTCTTGATCAGCATGACGAGCTGAGTTGATTTAGCCCTGTCCGTCTGTCCGTCCGTCCGTCTGTCCCTCTGTCTGTTTCTATGCTATCTCCTCCGTCAGTTTTAAAGCTATCCTCACCAAACTTTGCTCGAAGTCTTTTGGTACATATACGCTGCACATTTGTCGGAACCGGCCGGATCGGATGACTATAGCATATAGCTGTCATAGGAACGATCGGTCGAAAAACTGGTCTTAGTGAGAAAAACATTTTTGTTTTTAATGGAAACGCCTCCAAAGAACGTATTTCTGAGTTTACTATCCTTTCCCATGATTTCACTAAGTTTGGTCAAAATCGGATGACTATAGCATATAGCTGCCATAGGAACGATCGGTCGAAAAACTAGTTCTAGTGAGAAAAACTGTTTTGTTTTTAATGAAAACGTCCTTATCATTGGCATACACTTATTTTATATACTTTTACACAATTCTACAAAGTTTGGTCGAAATCGGATGACTATAACATATAGCTCCCATAGGAACGATCGGTCGAAAAAGAAGTTCTAGTGAGAAAAACTTTTTTGTTTTTAATGAAACCGTCCTTTTTATTGGCATATTCTTATTTTATATACTTTAACACATTTCTACAAAGTTTTATCAAAATCGGATGACAATAGCATATAGCTGCAGTATGAATGATCGGTCGAAAAAGAAATCCTAGTGAGAAAAACTTTTTAGTTTTAAACCTCCAACTTTCGTTATTAACAGTGTATTATGCTTTTCCATGATTTCACCAAGTTTGGTCGAAATCAGACATCTATATAGTATAGATCCCATAGAAAAGTTAGGTCCAAAAAGTAGACTTAAAAAAACTTTTTTGTTTTCAATGGAAGCTGCAAAGGTATACTAAACTTCGGACGAGACGAAGTTAACTTTTCCCTATTTTTTTTTTTTGAAACCAATCGAAAGAGATTTCTGTCGCTCCTAAGAATTGGTTTTCGGTTGGAATGTGGTTGAAAGAGGTTTCTGTGTCACCCCCGATTATTAAGCTTTCTGTATTTAGATAACGAAGTAAAAGCTTACTCACACGAATTTGTGCATAAATCTAAAAAGTAAAATCCGCTGAGTTGTGCGTTTGAATGCGAGTTCATAGTAATCAGCTGATTATGTTTGGTAATAAGCGGTAAATAATGTTGAAAGCTTATGAAAATGCTATCGAAAAACAAGAATTGTTGGTAAAGCTAGGATTAAATTAACTGCGTTTTAAGCAAAACTAAATATGGGGTCAAAAATGGTCGCTATTTTGGTCATTGTTCGGTTCTCATAGTTCTTGTTCTTTCAAGGAGCACATTACAGACCAACTGACCTTCTTGGGTGTTCTTCTGATTCTATGTTGCTTCAAGTATATAATGATAATATTGATAATGAATCAATGAAATTTTGCGCTATTCGCTGCTCTTAAAACATTGAACAATTATCTTGCATTTTAAATGTGTTTCCTGAATGCAGTCCAGTTTTAAAACATCATGTGCAAATTATGACTTATCTTTAAAAGGTTGCACGCACTAACAACGTTTCTAGAAATGCGCAACTTTTTGCTCCGATAGTATCGATAGTGGGTCTCAACAATCGATGGTTGGCTAAATTTACAACTATCGATAGTTCTCGATCGATGGTTTTTACAACACTAGTTGAGATACCTCGGTGTCAGTAGATGCAGGAAAATTGCGAAACAATTTATTTTGCACTTTTTTCTTCATTAAAGCTTAAGCTTGAATTTAATGTATAATAAATTGGCTGATATATAAAGTTTGACCATCAATATGAGTCCACTTGAACACCCAAAACGCTAACTTTGTTATTGTTCTTCAATTTATATTTCCTCGTATTATTACCATATTATAGACAGTAATTATATTTTCGTCTTGCATTCTTCTTGCGTCAAAGGATGCATACCGGTCCAGAGCCGAACTCTTCAGAACCGGGTCGGTCCTAATACAACATCACATGTCCCTGCCACTTCAAAGGCATTATAAACCAATCATTTAGTTTCATTTCACAAGTCATTAAAAATTTCTTAAACAATTTGATAAACTGAAAAAAAGAACCACTCAAAAACCATACCAAATAAACTAAGTGGTCAAAAGAAAACAAATTGGGGAACTTTCGTAAAGAGTTTAATTTTGGCTTGCTTTAAGCTGGGAAATATATATAATGCTAGGTTCTCATCGCCGTGATTTTGTCATCGACATCACGATTTATCGAAAAGATGCGATAGGGTGTTCGCATTGGCAACATTATTGCATTATTGCATTCTTGCATCCATTGAAAAGTTGACTGGGATTTGTTGACACTGTAATAAGATAAGTTACTGCAAATAAAATGGAATTTTATGATCGATTTCTATTACTAGCTTTGGAGAGAGACGTGGCAATGTTATTGTAAGAGATGGATATCACAAGCTAGCAATCAGCAACTGAATTTGCTTACAATTGAGAAATTTGTAAGAAGTTAAATATTTTTTACACTTCTTAGCAATTAAATAATAACTAAAATTTTTACAATCCAAAATGTCAATAGGTGAGAAATCAAATTTTCTAGAATTTTATTTTCACAGTTTTTTCTTGTATTTTGTCACAAAGCTCTTTATTTAAACTTAATTCAAAAAAATATTTGGTCCTTAACAGCAGGCTAAAGGGCCAAAGCCGAGCTTCTCTTAATCTTTTTCTTTCATCTTATAATTATTATTATTCTTAAGTTTCTATATTTTTGGAATTTTCTCTCTCCCTTTCCTCCCTCTTCGCGAAGTGAGCCATCACACGGCTGTGGTATTTCACTGACTGACATCCAACTTACGCTCCTCGACGTCAAATACCAGATGCATCAGTCATATTGCTGCTCCTGTTGAAGTTACTCTCCGAATCCAAATTCCCTTCTTCAGTGTATTGGGAGAAGTCTGCAAAAAATTCTTTTGTTATATACAAAGCATTTTTAATTTTATAATATTCTCGCCTGTACTGGCAACTGGGTCAATTACTATGGACTTCGACATATTTCAAATGAAGGACACTTTTTCAAAGTGCTCTCAGGTGGACGGGCTGCCGCCTAATGGTTCAACTTATCCCAGCACCAACCTTTGAGACATAGTTGTAGTTCAGACATTTATTAGATTCTTTTGTTGTCATACCTGTACTTCGGGTCATTTAATCAATTTCGGTCTCTACAGGAGTCGGTCCGAACATTTTCAAATTTTTCCTCGTCCCACGGAGTCTGGTGTCTCCTGTTGCTACAAAATTCCCAATCTTGTCATGCACTGAAAAACTGAAAAAATAATTAACCTTACCTGCTGTTTTGCGATGGCGATTTTCTTTTTGCGCTAAAATTTTGGTAGCACTTGTAACGATTCCCTTACGATAGGCAAAATTATCGATACCCTGTCGAGTCACTACTCGAAAAGACACGGATGCAAAAGCATTCAATTTGGATGCAACTTGATTGCCACCACTAGCCCCTATGATTTTTGTATGGCGTGAAAGTTGCATCCGACACAAGAATGCAGGAATGCAAGAATGTGCTGCAGTGAGAACCGGACATAAATCAACTTTATAAAGATCCGAGCGGAATAGGAAATTGAATCCAATTGACATAATAAATTTCATTCCGTGTCATTCCATAGCCCACCTGGGCGGATTTTTCTAAATCGAAAAACACATCTTAAATTATTTCGCTTCTTAACTGAGTTTTACTACTCTTAGAAAGCAAATTTTATGTTAATCGAATGGAAAATAATTTTTTGCGTACAGAATTTCAAGGAATTTTCCATTCTGGATTCGGATTTTCACACATTGGGAAAATCAAAAAAATTTGGCATTCTATTCATTCAAACCGAGTTTCAATTTAAACGGAAGAAAAAAAAACTTCACCCTTACAAACTTTTCCAGGCGTTTTCATACAAAAGTGAACGAAGGTCTATGCCAAGTCATAGGTCTCTGGGATACGCGGTATGGGCTATGCGTTGAGTCAGTCTGTTAGATCCGCCTCATTTCTTAAATTTCTTCAATTTTGTGAAGCCATCACTCTCACAGTAACATGCTGTACGTCGGCTAAAGCAAATTGTTTCAACGTGGTTAACCATTCCGTTGTCCATGTTTTCATACAAATTTTCGAAATTTTTCTAATGTGTGAAATTTTATGCGCCTTGAATTCTTCTAGCAGCAAGGATTTTGTCAGTGTTTTTTTTTTTTTTGTACTTCTTGCACATTTTTGTGTACGTGGGCGAAAAGGCGAAACTTAATTAGCTAATGGTTGTTACTCAAGTCCTGCCTTGGCAGGCACCAAAAAAGGCTTAGAGCTGTTGGAGCAAACCTGGTTACAGTTAGGTAAAATTGGCCTGATTGGCATGCAAATTGGTGTCTTACTTTACTCAATTTTAATAATGCAATATTTTCCGCAGGAGCGGTGACTTTCACACTGTGATAATTGTAAAAAAATTTCTTGCGTAAACTATTTGGCGACGTCGTCCCCTTCATGCCTGAGTTGACCAAAAACAGCTGCTTAAAAACATTTAATGGTTTATGTTAATTCTTCTTGTTGAATGGCATTTAATATGCAGCCACATAAAATATATTTTGATGCTCTGTGGTTTTTGTTTCGTCTATGGCTCATTTCTGCTTTTATGTAAGTGCCTGGGCCAACGGTGCGTATGATGTACACATAAAATGTTTACGAGTACCGTAATAAAATCAAAATCAAAATTTAATGTTTCTACGAGCCGAAAGCCGAGTCAGTTGGTGGTCAGTATGAGGGCATCCATCAAAATGTCAAATGAGCCATCCTCTCCACCCTCGTGGTCATGCCCTTAGCCTATGAATTATCCCTTATACCCATATGGAATTGCATGCTAAACTAGAGACTATGCGTATCAATCAAATTGAAAGTGGACGTTGTCAGGCTGTTGTGTGAAAATTATATGAGAAAATAAATTGTGCAAAGTGTAGAAAGATTTATTCACAATGTTAGTCGAGCATGAAATCAAAATAGCAAAATTTCCTTGATTTCCTTTTCCGGATCAAGGCAAACACAAACACAAATTTAATTGGGAGAAAACTGATTTTATTTTTGATTCTAAAAGTCATTATTTCTTGTTTTTTCAGCATTCTTATCTAATTGCTTAAAATGAAACAAGCAATTCAAATTATTGGCAAAAGTTGTTAAATGTTTTGATGAGTTTGCTACTATGTGAAGCTTAGTGTCTCCTTTTGAAATATCCTGATAGAGTGTTAGGCAGTGTCCTAGTGCCAATTAGTAGGGTAATTAGTTATGAAAAGAATAAACCCACCAGTTAAAAAGTTATCGCCATTCTAAAGGCCATTATTTGTGACATTGATACTTGGGTATCGACTGTAAATGGGATTTGGAATGCAATTATGAATAACATTTCGAGTAAATTGATACTCGGGCCTGTTCCGAACTCCGAAAACGAGTGGAATTACCCCAAATCGACAAGAATTGTCGTTTTCAAAACGTGCGCTGCAGAGTCAGTGGAATTAAAAGTAATTGCAAATTAAAGCATTAAACTACTTCCCCAATATGATAAACTAAAAATTCGAAATTAGTTGAACATTTTTAAGATCGTTTTACATCATTACTTAAACTGTTTTCAGTTTAAGTATAATTTTACAGAATTTTTTATAAACTTCTATAAAATATTGCATGAAAAACAAAACCGAGCGGCCGTGACCAAACCGAGGTGTTCTGAATTCCACTTTACTTTTTAGTCGATTTCGACCTTCAATCGGCGGCTGCTAGGGTTGCTGCATATGAATTTATTTAATCGGACTGCACTTTTTCTATTTTACTTAGCTATGTTTAACCATATTTGATATTACATATTCAAATGAAATATTTAAATACTGGTTTAAGTAAAAATAAATGGATTTAAAGAGTTAATAAGAGCTTAATAAATTTAAATTAGGGAGATGATGACAACTCTGTCTGCTGACGATATACACAAACACCGGCGCAGGCCATTCGGACAGCTGTTTTGGAAACCGAGTTCAAAAAGTCGAAACGTAACCAAGTCGTTCGGAATTGGGAACAGCAAATAGTAATACGCTCGTTTTCGCTTCGTTTTTATACCCTTGCAGAGGGTTTTATAAAATTGTCCGGATGTTTGTAACGCACAGAAGGAAGCATCTCCGACCACATAAAGTATATATATTCTTGTTCAGCATGACGAGCTGAGTTGATTTAGCCTTGTCCGTCTGTCCGTCTGTTTCTATGCTATCTCCTCCGTCAGTTTTAAAGCTATCCTCACCAAACTTTGCACGAAGTCTTTTGGTACAAATACGCTGCACATTTGTCGGAACCGGCTGGATCGGATGACTATAGCATATAGCTGCCATAGGAACGATCGGTTGGAAAACAAGTCTCAAAGATAAAAACTTTTTGTTTTTAATGGAAACGCCTCCAAAGTACGTATTTCTTACTTTACTATCCCTTCCCATGATTTCACTAAGTTTGGTCGAAATCGGATGACTATAGCATATAGCTCCCATAGTAACGATCGGTCGAGAAACTAGTTCTAGTGAGAAGAACTTTTTTGTTTTTAATGAAAACGTCCATGTCATTGGCATACACTTAATTTATATACTTCTACACAATTCTACAAAGTTTGGTAGAAATCGGATGACTATAGCATATAGCTCCCATAGGACTATAGCATATAGCTCCCATAGGAACGGTCGAGAAACTGGTTGTAGTGAGAAAAACTTTTTTGTTTTTAATGAAAACGTCCTTATCATTGGCATACACAAATTTTATATACTTTTACACAATTCTTCAAGGTTTGGTCGAAATCGGATGACTATAGCATATAGCTCCCATTGGAACGATCGGTCGAAAAACTAGTTCGAGTTAGGAAAACTTTTTTTGTTTTTAATGAAAACGTCGTTTTTATTGGCATTAACTTATTTTATATACTTTGGACACATTTCTATAAAATTTTATCAAAATCGGATGACTATAGCATATAGCTGCCGTATGAATGATCGGTCGAAAAAGAAGTTCTAGTGAGAAAAACTTTTTGTTTTAAATGGGATCGCCTCCAAATTTCGCAATTAATAGAAAAGGCATTTTTTCATGATTTCAGCAAGTTTAATCGAAATCAGACATCTTTATAGTATAGATCCCATAGAAAAGTAATGTCCAAAAAGTAGTCTTAGAAAAACTTTTTTGTTTTCAATGGAAGCTGCAAGGGTATACAAAACTTCGGCCGAGCCGAAGTTAACTTTCCCCTATTTTTACTTTTTGAAAACGTTCGGAATTCGGAACAGACCTGACTATATTTGTCCAAAATGTTGACGGCCTTCGCTATCTTCTGAAAAGGGTAATAAGGTGATCTAAATTACTTTTATACAATAGTTCGAGTATATGAGGCAGAACACAAAAATGTGTTTTTTATAAGAGTGAGTACTGAGAACTTTCAAATTTTCTCTTAGCTGTCAAATTCCATATAAAACGAGAGCGTAAGTTAAAGTCGGTCCTGCCCGACTTCGATATACCCGTTACTTAGGGGAATTAGTTCCTATGTTCCTATGTTAATTAACAGAGCATTAACATAAATGTGACCATTTTAACATTATCGGCGGTGTCCCAGAAATCTCTTCCAACCCAAAACCAATTCTCGGTGTCCTAGAAATCTCTTTCGGTTGGTTTCAAACCTCTAGTATTTTGCTAAGAGACTTGGAGAAACCAACCCAATCCAATACACAAACCAATCAATGCGACTTCGCTAACCTACGCAAACTTAGCGAACTCAGCAAAGACACAAACAGGGCTGGCAAGTCTGAAACCATCAATATAGCTATGAACAAAATTTGTTATCAATTATTTGCGAGCGACGCAGCCCTGTTTTTGTAGTTGGAACATAATCTTATACACACACCTTCTAACTGGACTTTCTAATAAGAAAATGAAATCTCTCGAAGTTCTGGGACACCGACAGATTTTTCGAGCGATTTGCAAACCAACCGAAGACACCCCCGTATGTGAGCAAAAAGGGCATGAAGCGCCAAAAAGTATGCAACGTTTTCTATAACCTTTATAACTCAGCTATTTATTTTCCGATCTTTATGAAACTAAGATAGACTAAGATAAGAGATTGTAGATATTGGACCCATACACTACACTGCAAAATATGAGCTTGATATCTTAAAAATTGTTGGAGTTATTCAACATTTTTTATTGTGGGGGCGGGAGGGGCGTGGCCAAAATTTGAAATAAAACATACAAAATTTGGTGGCTCTTGCTCTTCTAGTCTCTGAGATCTAAGTGTTCATACAGACTGACGGACAAACTGACATGGCTGTATCGACTCGGCTGTTAATGCTGATCAAGAATATATATACTTTATGGGGTCGGAGATGCTTCCGTCTTTATTCTACGAGTAACGGGTATAAAAATTACTTAAAGAAATTATTCCTTGCCAGATTTTGTTGCTCGCAACTCAGAAACAAAGCAATACACAAAAGTATTTTGAAAATTTTCACCAGAGCTGGCTCGGCTGTTGTGGGTCGTGTGCATTCTGCGAAGCCTATTCTTTTGGTCCTCCTTCACGCGAAAAAGGAATAACTAGTCAATTTCCTGAAGGAAAATTCGAAAGTTCTCAGTACTCACCTTATACTATGATAGGCCCTTAACTTTGTCAAAGTCATCAAAGGAAAATTAAAACAAGAAAGTCGATCAAGCCCGACTATCACCGTTGCGACCGGTGCTTCCCATAATTGTTTGTTTTCCTTATAACTCGACAACCGTTCATCCGATCTTTACCATTCCTTTGGCGGATCGATAAATAATCCTGATGACTATATATGTCCAGAAGGAACGAACCTTCTATCTATAAAACTGTGGAAGAAATGAGGATTTTTCAAATTTGCGAGTGCGGGAGGGGGCGTGGCCTAAATTGAAAATAAACTTGATCTGTCAGCAAGTATAAGAAAGATATGTCCCATACATGTCTAACCTCTATCTCTTACCATCTCTGAGATCTGTTTCTTCATGCGGACAGACAGACGGACGGACAGACGGACATGGCTAAATTGATTCGCCTGTTGATGCTGATCAAGTATATATATACTTTATAGGGTCGGAGATGCTTCCTTCTGCCTGTTACATACTTTTGCACAAAGTTAATATACTCTGTGTACCTCTGGTACAGAGTATAAAAAAATTTACGGGTAATGGATATGAATGCGTTCAAAATCTAGAGGGCAAAGCTTCAAAACACTACAAAATATGGATGAAATGCATAAGTTCATCAAAAATTATGTGTTTTATTCAAGGCTGCACCGAACCGCCAAAAATCCGGTTCGGCTCGGGGGTTTTCCCCAAATTTGATTTTTTTCAAATATTTAGGGCCGATTTCACATCTTTTAGATAGCTGCTATCTGACAGATAAGTCCAAAACTTACTCTGTTTTTTGTAAGTTTATGAGACATATAAGGCTATGTAGAAGTATTTGTATTTGGGATTCTTTCTCGATCCGCTGAAGGAATTTTAAGGATCGGATGAACGATATTTGAGTTATAAGGAAAACAAACAGTTGTGGGCAGCACTGGTCGCAACGGTGATGTTCAGCACTTCACTGGTACCGATTTGTTGTTGATTTCATGAGAATTATTAAATTAGAATTTCTCTCTGACCTTGAGACGGCTAAGCTAGCACTCTGACTAAAAATCAAATCAGGTCGTTAAACACCAAAAAACATGCCAATATTTCAACTCTTGTATCAGATCCCCAACTGGACCCCCAGTCTTAAAAATAATATGTTCGGCTTAAACATTCATTTAATACAATTAAATTAATCAGTTTTATACTCACGTCCAATCAGCAATGGAAATTCAAAGCTTAAGTTAGAGATGAAACTTTAGAATAATGCTAAGTACTCAGACAAACTAAATCTTTACCTTGCTAAAAAGACTACTTTTTCCGCTGGAGTCCCAGCTAAGGCTACAGTGTGATTGCTTAACGCCAAAATATCCTTCAACAGAAAAATACCACCAAATGTCAAAGGTCATACTGCACTGAGATTGTTAATATTGGGTGTTTTTTTAGAAGTATAATAATTTGATTAATAAAAGTGAAAATGCAAGAGTGTTTGGATGATATGCGGAGAGCAGAAGTCATTGGCAATGCCTTGGTTGTTTTATTTTGTTTTTGCTAAAAGAAATTGTTGAATTCATTTAGCATGGGTAACTTGCTAAATAATTGCATACCATTTTATTTGCTTCTACCTAGCTAAACCCTATTAATTTTTATCTGGGTATGAGCTAAGGCATTTAGTTGGCTGAGAAAGGCTCAAGCTAAGAGGCCAACAGCTTCCTTTTTATACCGTGTTCCCATTGAAAATGGGAAAAGGGGGATCATGAAGTTGTGCAAAAGTATGTAACAGGTAGAAGGAAGCATTTGCGACCCTATAAAGTATATATATTCTTGATCAGCATCAACAGCCGAGTCGATTTAGCCCTGTCCGTCTGTCCGTCTGTCCGTATGAACGCGTGTTTCTCAAAGACTATAAGAGATAGAGCCACAAATGTAGTGCATGTAGATAGGTGTATACCCGATTCAAAACGAGTTTGTTTCAGATTTGGAAAATTCCTCCCCCTCCCCCCTTTAAGCGCAAAAAACTGCCAGAGCCACAATTTTTTAGATAGACCTTCCAAACTTTACATATATCAAGTAACCCAATATCTATCTATACTGAAAAGATCACTAAGATCGGACAATAAACACCGAAGTTATATACGAATCAATTTTGCTTGTGGGAGAGAGGGGGGGGTCTTGCATTGTCAGTTATCGCGCGCGGCCGCATGCCATGCGTTTGTGTGTATGTTGGAGTGTGTGTATGTGTGAGTGTGTGTGTATGTAAAGAAAAAACACACGAAATCAAGGGAACAGGGTATTTTGTAGTCGGGGCACTCGACTGCAGCTCCCTTACTTGTTTTTATATGAGCTCGACCCCAGCTAAATCGATTTAGCTTGTCTGAGTACATAGCTTAAATGGGTTGCCAGGTATCGGCAGCTGTTGAGGTTCGTTACATGGCTCGTTACATGAGGATGGACAGTAGTCATTAGGACTAGTTCGACCACGGAGTCTAGATTCGTTACATTACCCCCTTTTGAGACTCAAGACTCCTGGCCGAGTAGGATAGGCGAAGGATCTCGAGGCTGCTCTCAGGATCGGTTTTGGCCGACCTTTTTTGAGGGAGGCGGATCTCGTAGAGCAGATTCGCTTCAGACACTGTAGCTCCGGGCATCGCTCCAAATATCACATTTGTGAGGGTGTTTCCCATCGTTGACCCAAGAGAAGTTGCGCCCGAGGATAGCGTCAGCCTTTTGACGTCTTGACGTTTTACGCGATAGTGCTAGTCGTCGAACAGGCTGCTTAATGGGACTCGACTAATGTTGGGTTGTTCATGAGTGAGTGAACAAAATTGAGTTATTCACTAAACTGAGCAAATGAACATGTTCTTCATAAATTGTTCGTTTTTGTTCATTTCTTCAGTTGTTCTTGTTCAGTTGTTCACTGGTTCAGTTGTTCACTTGTACACTTGTTCAGTTGTTCTTGTTCACTCGTTTTTGTTCTGTGAGTTGTTCTTGCTCAGTCAGAGTTGCTCATTTGTTCTTGTTCACTTACTCTTGTTCTGTGAGTTGTTCAGTTAGAGTTGTTCAGTAAGTTGTTCAGTGACTTGTTCACTCAATTTGATGACTCTTAAGCTGTTTTTTGTCAGCGTGTCTGATTGTTCAGTGTAATCAACATGCTGGCATGCTAACCATTTTACAGATGGCTAACGAAAAGGAAACATTCCGCAGTGAGACCAGCAACGAAGGATTAAAATTAGTTTCAATGATCGTTAATCGTCACAATGCCCAGGTAAAGAACTGGTAAACAAATGGAACAGCACAGATCCAACAAAACGGCCTACAATTCAAACCAACACTGAACAGCTGAACAAGAACAACTGAGCAAGAACAACTGAACAAGTGAACAACTGAACAAGAACAACTGAACAAGTGAACAACTTGAGTGAGTTGGCTCACTTTGAAAAAAGAACAAGTGAACATGTTCAGTGAAATGAACATTTACCCGACAGTAGACTCGACTTACCTGCATCTATACAGGTTTCGTCCGGTGTTTCGTCCGGTGCCGTCATCGTATTGGGCGAAGACCTGTTCATGACCTCGTATCAACTTGGAACGAAGGTCAACGGGTAGTTTGGGTGGTTGCAGAGATTCCCAACCAATGACTGCTTGGGAAGGCAACCTTCTTCTACCGGTTCCAAATGACCCAGGACGCGCAGGTTGGCGGTGCCGCGCGTTGTGTCCAAGAAACCACTGCCCAGGGCTAAGTCGGTAGGCAGTTGGAAATGGTCTCCACTTTCCAGCATAGCGAGGAATCTCGGTTCCTGAGCATCACATTTAAACTGAATGTTAGTGTCGCAAAGTGGAGAAATGTTGATGGTGGCCGTGGTACATAAGATGTTGGGGAGCTCCGTTTTGGGGACATGTAATCGTGCCGATCACCTTTCGACCTTCTGAGGAAGCCTAAGGTCCACGGTTGCCTGATGGTGTAGAAGAAACTGACCAACAGACTCGGGGTATCATCTCAACCATTAAGAGCTCGTGCGATAGTCAAGCTCATGGTGGCTTTGGCTGTGGCCACAAACTGCTCCGAGGAAGGGCCTTGTAAAGTCACATGACAAGATGTGACAGGCACTGGTTCCTTGGCGTCTGTAGAGATAAGCAGCAATACGATGCCGCCTGTATCGACCATAAACCGAATAACACGTTTCTGTAAAAAGAGGAAACAATGTAGGTTCTGGTCATCAAGGGTACCAAGTATATACGTAGCTTTGGCAGGCGGAGTGGTGGTCCCTCGTGGAGCGTTTCGTTTTATAGCGGCGGCCTCCTGGTAGTTTTCTCCATAACTCGGAAACTAGTTCTGTGACAGAGAAGATGTTGGCTCGTCGAAAATCTCGCGCTAGGGCTAGGACGGCCTCGGCTTCTTCACAAGAGTGGTTGTGTTGACGGCTCAAGATGGAATGCTTCGATGAGGCCAACAATGTGACCTGGATCAACTTTTGTCGCTGCTTATCCATTTGTAGAACTGGTGGCCGCGGAGGATGGTGCACGTTTAACGTCTGCGCCGCAGTGCTAGGCTGGTTAGGGGTCAGCTGGTTGTAGCTCTCGCTTCGACGTGATTTCACGGGCAAGGTAGCTAGAGCGGACTCCACTTAGGCTGGTGCAGATGACAATTCTGCTGCTAGGGACCTAGAGCGCGGGTTAGTGGCTCAATAGCTCTCGATTGTCGGCAGGGCGGCTTTTGGTACAAACTTGGCGATTTGGACACAGGTAGCGTCGTGGGGGCACCTGCCCTCTATAGTATTTGCTGTCAAACAAAACACACTCGGACAATAAAGCTCTCTAGATTTTGCTGTTGAACGAACCAGACATTACCAATAAATTTCTTTAGATTTTTCTGCCTAAAGCTTAGTACTCAGAATAAATAAATCTGGAGCTTGCAAAAAAGGCAGATTTTTCCGCTGAGGGCCAGCTAAGAGTACAGCTCAACGCTAAAATACCACCAAATGTCAAACGGCCATAGCCAAACGGCCATTGTTGATTCCATTTAGCTGGGGTGGGTTTCCTGAAAAATTGAGAACTATTTATCTTTGCTTCTACTCAGCTAAACTCAATCAACTGGTTATCCAGTCAAGGTTGCGGCGCCTCGAGATTTACGAGATTATGTAGCATTCAGCATTTGAAATCCTTAACGTTTTAAAAGAAAACCTACGTGTCAAGTGTAGAAAACAGTTTTCTAAATGAAATATATAGCTTTTCCGTGCTGATTTTGAGCTACACTCTTCGTTTAGAATTTCCACACCCGCATGAAGGTTTTCAATATCTGAACGTTAATGAAGAAAACCTAAATTTCCGTGTGTAATTCAGATTGTTCAATAAAATATGTGGGCATACTTTGAAACGTTGATTTTCTCTTGCCATGTTCCCACGCTGCATTTGAATTTTCTGCTCGTTTGCCTAGTTTTCTTTTTTATTTCTACATGTTTCATGTTGTTTTTCTACATGCCACTTTTAACTTTCGGTATTCTATATTTTTCGTATGTAAACTACGTTTCGTTTAGGATTGTAGTTTATACATGTGGCGTGTAGCTGATTTGGTTTTCTCTGTGTGCTACCAGAGTTAACTAGCTTAAAATAAGATCCAAGCTGAAATTGTTAGATTAAATACTCCACTCACCCCAAACAAATTCTCCTTTGGGCATGTCTGTGCATTTATACCGCAGAATTATGAAGTTTTTGTTCCCAACGCGACTTAAAATTGGTTTACATTGCAGAATTTTCGCATCATCAGTAAATACTTACCACTTCAAATTCTGGGCGTCTCATTTAACTTTCCAGGGAGACCATCAATTTGCGTTGCGGCACATAAACACCCTCGAGTCTTGCTGGCCAACTTTTTCGGCGATAATTTCCCTTGCCGATGCGTTGGCCTTTCTTTCTTCACCTCCGCCCACCAACACGTCAATCAAGTTTTTAATGAGGCCCCCTCCAACAAAGAAACAAAAAAAAAAAACAACTCAAAGTCCGCGGGGCCTAAAGTTCGGGGTGTTTGGCAGTGATTTAATTTGGTTTTAATTGTGCCCGCCAAATAATTACAAATTTATGCGCATTTTAAATTAAGATTTCCATTTATAATACACAGTTTTCTTTATTGAAAAATACTTTTCGTTTTGGTTTTTTGTTACCACAAATAGGTTTACATATGCATTGAATGATATGATATCCATTTTGGGAATTCTTTGGGGTTCCATTAGCTCGATACACACATTTAAATTGGCAAATGTATTTGGTTTGTTTTTAGACCTTGGCCAAGGGTCTAGGGTTGAACTTGGTTGAAAATACAATACATACACTTGGGTTTCTTACTTGCAGCTTCAAGTATTTGTTTTAGGTAGTTTTGTGGCTGGGTTCATTTGCGTCAATCTGCCAGTCCCCCCACACGGCTCGTGCCGGCCGATTGTCCATTCTTCAGTTGACGCCAAAGCTCGACGTCCCACAAATTTCACCTTAAGCTCTTTTGCCTTTGACTGGGAATTGGAAACAGAAATGAAAATGTCATATTTAATTAGTTCTGATTGAGTGTGAAAACGTACCCATAACACGCTTCTCTGCTGACAGCAATTCCATTGCCGCTCCCCTTACAACAGCCTCTCCAGGTCCTCGCTTTCCGCATCACTGATAAAGGAGTCGGTGTCGGTGAAATAGTCATCATCACAGCGATTCCGACGACAACAAATGCGTCGTCCCATCATCTCCTCATCGCTCCAGTGTTCGAACTCCTCCTTGTGATGTTCCAGCAGCATCAGAGAAGGGAACAAGCTATCGCAGCCACTGCACCTGCATGTGCCAAAACTGAATGTGAACAAATTTCTACTAACTACTTTCATTTTCTTTTACCCAAAGTGTCGTTTCTTCTGCTGATGCGAGGCCAACTGACGGTGACAATGGAATGCACGGTCACACACATTGCAGGTAAGCGATTCATCTGAAATTACCAACACCCTTCATAATTGTCATCAATTTACCATTATGGTGGCACTCACCGTAGTCATCGTCATCATCGTCGGCCATGGCCAGGGCATGCAGTCGACTTATTGTGTTCTCGTTAATCTCCTTTGACGTCGATGTGGCTGAACGGCCACCACCTGCTGATAGCTCTTTTGATGTTTTGGCTTTGGCCTGGCACAAGCCCAATTCGCACAGAGCGCTCTCTACCGCAAAATTGCCCTGACAATCGGCCTCGGTGCAGGGTAGAAGCGACAAATTTCTTTTGGCATTCCCGTTCCCACTCCCAATCCCGTTGCCATTGACGTTGCCGTTGGCTTCAGCCTCGACATTGGAATTGCCGTTGCTGTTGTTGTTGTGGTTGTTGGAGTTGGCTCGAAGCATTTCAAAATCGTCTAGCTCATCGAATGGATCATCGATTTTATGGTTAAGTGACACGGCATCATCCGCCTCGGCACTTAGCCTTCCGTATGCCTTACGGGGTGGACGTTTCACATATTTGTCTGTCGGTGAAAAAGTTGAAGAGCAAAAAAAGTGGGAAAATTTAATAAGCTACACAATAAATAGCAAAGCTGGGCTATTTTTAGGTACCTAAAGGTAAAAACATTTTTTTATTAAAAGAATTTTTTGATCCCGACAGTAGCATTAAAATCTTAAGTACGGCTGATTCCGTATAAGTCCGAATCGGATTTTCTTATATTTTTACGAAAAAAATCGATTTTTGGGTCAAAGAGCTTTGTTAAATAAATAGATAATGTTAAAACCTAAATAACAAAAAAAATTAAAAAAAAACCAAAAGCTAAGCTTCTACGGGGATTTTAACCCACGGAGCAACCGACAAAAGTCTTCCCACAACGCTACAGGACTTCTTGTTACATGATTGCCCAACTGCTAAGTGCTTATGGCTACATTCTTTACTATGTTTTGGTCGGTATCTCTCGCGAGCGCTTAATAGTTGTGTGCGCTAAGATGCAGACGTTCGTGGGTTCAGTCGTTGAGGTCCTGAGTTCAAGTCCAAGTAAGGTAAGTTAAATAAAATGGCATGGTCAAAATCAATCAGAGATTTTTAAAAAGAGGGTGTTGGTGTGATCGGTCGTGTCTTCCCTTCCCCCAACCTTCTTACATTCTTACATTTTTTCAAAGTTGAGTTCGATTAAACCTCTAGTGTAGGAAAATTGAAACAGGGATCAATATTTTGAATTCTGTCGGATATGGTTTTAGCCTTTCTGGAATTAATCCATTATTGGTACCGCCTTAGCTTGAGTGGCTTGATTTTGTTTAGTGTAAGGGTCTTTTACGAGCTATATTTCGCTTGCATTAAAAAATATAATCATGAACTTTGTACTTAAATTAAGTACAAATGATGTCAATAATACGGAAAGTACGAAAACACTTGGTTCAATTACCAAATATCCTGATTTTAGACTGTTTGACATAAACTTGGAATATTTCGAACTATTTTAAAATCTTTTTTAACAAACTTTAAGGTTGTAATTGTAAATACCCAGTAAACATTTGGGCGATTGTTGAATCGCCCATCGCCGAGAAGAGTCTTCTGGGAGTCGCTGTGGAAAAAGATTCTCTAAAGAGTCTTCTAAAAGTGTCGCAGAAGAGCCTTTTAGAAGAGTAGCAATCTCCACAGCGAGTCCAAGAAGACTCTTTTAGGCGATGGACGATTAAGCAATCGCCGAAAAGAGTCTCCTGGGAGTCGCCGTGGAGATTGCTACACTTCTAAAAGGCTCTTATGCGACACTTCAAGAATACTATTTTGCGACTCTTTTAGAAGTGTCGCCGAAGTGGCTCACTTTTTCCCAACAGACGATCAGAATGCGATATCTTGGCGAGACTCTTTGCCGATTAAAAATGTTTGCTGGGTAGTTCAAAAAAGTCTTGGTTGAAGTATAATAAATTCTAAAGTTGTCGTCAATACTTTTTTAAAACAAAATGAGACCACATCAAACTAGAGCAAAATCTTCTATAATCCCATACTTAAGCCATTACCAATTCGTTCTCGAAATGAAAGAAACCTGAAACTCCAAATCAAAAGTGTTAGAACCATTTGGGAATTATAGGCACTGATTCGTTTAAAAATAATTATCATTTTCCGTTGCCCACTTTTTTAAACTAGCATTAAAAGTTTATTATGTGTATAATCTAAGATCGTTTTTACTTGAAAATGAGGAACGCGAATAGCGTTGAGTCCGCTCTCACAGTTTTGTTTTTTTATGGGAAAGTTGTGGGTGGGGAAACGTCATCAATTTTTGCACTCATGTGGCTTTGGAATTCCCAAGCAGTTATGGTATTGCTGGCATGGAGAGACGACTGTTGGACTGAAAGTTGACAGGAAAAGATAGCTGCCACTTTGTGGTGTTGCGTTTCTCGAGCCGGCTAAAACCTGCTACATAGTTTCACAATAAATTAAACAAACAAGAAAGAAAGTCGGTCAAGTCCGACTATAATATGTTCTGTACCTGTCAAAGTTTGGGTTAAGGTGTGTGAAGTGCAGCCCGTCGTCGTTCCGTTCGGAGCTACCCATAAAATAGTTTGTTTTTCTTATAACTAGACTATCGTTCATCCGATCTTTACCAACCCTTTGTCGGATCGATAAATAATCTTGATTACTAAATATGCACAGTAGGTACAAACCTTTTTTCTATAAAACTGAGGGAGAAATGTCTTTTATTCCAATTTTGGGTGCGGGAGGTGGTGTGGCCAAAATGAAAAATAAACATTATCTCTTACCATCCCTGAGATCTGTTTGTTCATGATGGTGATCAACAATATATATACTTTATAGGGTCGGAGATGCATGCTTTTGACTGTTACATACTTTTACACAAATTGAATATACTCTGTGTACTTCTGGTACAGAGTATAAAAAGGAAAAAAAACTAATATTAAATTGTTGACTGATTGGATCATGGGCGCCGCAACTTCTGAATCTGTGGAGCTCCTAATTCAAGAGTGAGCGATCTTACTTTTCAACCTGAAAAGCTCTTGATACCAGAACGAACATTCTTGGTTTTTGACAATGCACTATGCAGTTTTATTCAAGACTGAGTAATCTTAGATTTGATTCGAAAATGTTTTGTACATGGTTTGAGAATGTTTCGTTTTTGGTTAAAGTATTAAAACTTGTGGATTAAGAAAATAGCAGGGATTAAACCCTAAAAGATTTCCGGTATCTTTTGGGTTGTCTATCTCGGGCCATAGGTATATTTCGGCAGAGGTTATATTATGGGAAACGGACAGAGGTTGCCTGGTAAAACTCTTGTGGGTTGGCTTCATACCAGATAATGCCATTTTCCTTTATAACCATTTGTTACAAAATTGCGCCCGATTTTGCAGCCCAAATTCCAGATTCGAAATATGTTATCACAATGTTATGAGCAGCCACAAAGAAAAAGCTAGGCCCAGGAAATCCACATGGCTGACAGGGGACGCGCCAACATCAAACCGACCTTTAACGGGGCTGTTTTCAAATCGGTGGTCCAAGTAACGAAAAAATGATTTCCTAATTTCATAAAAATAAATAAAAAAGGTGTCATAATCTATAGATAAGTGACCCCCGATTTTCGACCGAATAAGGAGCCTGCATTCTCAGCAAACATCTTAAAATTTTCCTGAAAGTCACTCATCTGGGAGTGGAATACTTTTAACAATAATCGAATTTTCTTTAAATCA
Source organism: Lordiphosa collinella (assembly GCA_018904265.1). Taxonomy (NCBI): domain Eukaryota; kingdom Metazoa; phylum Arthropoda; class Insecta; order Diptera; family Drosophilidae; genus Lordiphosa; species Lordiphosa collinella. The sequence continues at coordinate 30,903 of JAEIFV010000987.1, read as the reverse complement.
TAACGAGTGAAGTAGTTAAATACGTTAACATTGCAGTGTAGTTACAAGCTCAAAAGCCGCTGAAATTCCACAAATTTGTTTCCAGCCAATTCTTTGCTGGTATTCATAAAAGTAGTCCATTCCGGATGTCTTGCAACCAGTTATCATTCTCCACACATGTAGCCAAATACTTTTTGTTATTTTCCTTTTGTTTGCCCATAAGTTCTCTTCGACAATGACTTGTGAAAACTGTTTGAAATTAAAAAAGAAAATGTTCCTGAATGCAGGCTGACAATTTATGGCGCCTTTTGTATCGCTTTCGTGCTCAGGTTTCTGCTTGCGCCTTGTAGACCAAAAGTTCGTTTTGTTTTTTTTTTTTTTTTTTTGCTTCAAGTGATAAAATGAGATTTATTGTGGGCATTGTTTGAGAAATGCAATAAATAGTTGTTGCCAGTGAAATTCTAAGAAACCTTTATTCAAGGCCTATATTTATGGTGCTGACATTGCCTTGGCCCAGCTCTCGTTTCTCATGGTCTCATTAGCAGCTCATTATGTGGGCTTGACTCGGTGGTGGCTTTTAATTGCAACCGGAGTTAAACAATTCGTCGATGTAACAGCACACATGTGGGCAATTGGCTAAAGGGAATTTTAAATGTTTAATTCACAAATCTGAAATGCGGCTTCGAAAGGCCATTGAGTGAAATGCAACTATTAATTGCTTTAAATCAGCTTTTTATGTGTTGAATTAAGAAAATTTATAATTTTTTACAAGTTAAAAACAAGAAGAATAAAACAAAACAAATCTACTGGTATGTTTACAAATAATGTAAGTATCCTCAACTCAACAACTCCACTGCTCAACTGGGGGTCGTGAATACCCTAAATGTTTTTACTTGTTTTTTAACGTATTTTTTTTTCAAAAACAACAGTTGATTTAAAAAAAAATAGAGCAAAATTTGATCGAAATACGACCTATCTGTAAAAAAATAAAAAATTCAGAAAAAAAATTTTCTTTACTTAACAATACTTAACATTAACACCATAACATATAATTGAAGCCAAAATGTAAATCGAAAACAAATTTTGCAGAAGGTATTCACTACACTTAAGTCTTATTTACGTGGGTAATCTTTCTGTGGATACTCTTGACTAAGATCGATTGACAGTAAGTCTGACTAGATTAATCAAAATTTGTGCGAAAAAAAATACTCCCAACGGGAGTGCTTCTGCCGGCAGTACTTGGGTTCTTGGGTTGTTTTACAAATATGTGGCAAACACTCGAGCTACAATTATAAAAAACTACATTAAACCTATTTATAGTCTGATATGGATAACCAGTCGGATTTAGCGGAATGTGGTTCCCAAAAGAATGCCTTCTTGCACACTTCTTTTTGAAAGGAAGAATGCACTACTAACTTTTGCAGTATGATAGAATCCAAATAATCTGTATGAAAACTGATGCACGTTTATTTTTGCAGTAGGTTAGAAGCGAAGAAGTCTGCACAACATTCAAACGTCTCATTTAATGGCAAGCATGCAGCATAGGAAATGAATGAGAACAAACGGAAACAAGGGTATAGGATATTTTGGAGTAGGGGCACTTAAGTACAGCGCTTTTACTTGTTATATACAGGAGCAATAGGTCTAGAGAAATTATACTAAAGAGAGAAATATTGGGTAAAAGTGGTCCCATTGGCTGAAAGTGGTCCCACTAGCTACTGTTATTTATACTTTTCTGACAACAAAGAATTTGGCCACTTTCATATCAACCTAGTTAGAAAGCTGAGAAAACCAAGAAGGAGATTTCTGGCCTACACTGGACCCTTTTGAGACACAAAGTGAAGAGATGGCCAAACTGAATTGTGTCTTTTAGGATTACTTAACTATGACGACGCCATAGCAAAGTACACACCAAGAGCAATAAATATCTTCGTTGACAACCAAGAAACAATCTTCAGTGTTCACTTCCAGGAATATCTGAAAGAGCAGGGAAGCATTAGATGCACTTATTATGATGAAGGAAGTGTATTTATTGACTACCAAGGGAATCGACTAGGCTCTCGAGCTAACGAGTCATTAAATAGACGATGTGGGCATTCCTCTAAGAGCGTTGCACAACAACCAAGAAACAGCGGAGATGAGGAAGAAATGTAGTTTGGGTCACACTTTTTCTGGACATTTAAAATCATGAGCCAGAGGAGCAACTACATCTGAGGCACTGGAGTTCACACCAGAGAACTGCAACGAGCCACCACGAGTACACTTCCTCGGCGCTCAAGGCTTGTCAAACTCGAGTGTTGCCCGTACTTATACTCACGTTGTGTTGCTAAAATCTAAGTTCTGCTGCGAGCCGTCATTAGTAAAGCTAGGTCAGTACACATACTCGCGATGACTCGTAGCTTCGGCCGCGAATCACCGAGAGTACTTGTTGCCGAAGTCAAAGATCTGCTGCGAGCTGTTACGATCATCGCTTGTCGTCACAATCATCAGAAGCACACAAAAAACGGGAAAGCAATGCTAAGTTCGTCATTGCCGAAGTTTAAATACACTTGAAACTTTTGTGACCACTGACTTAATTTTTTGACCAGTGACTTAATTTATAACATTTATGTCTTGTGTGATTGGAATATTAAAAAAAAAAATTTTAAAACCAAATTTTGTATGGCAGCTACAAGAAGTGACCATCCGATTTTCGTGGTTCCGACATATATGCAGAGTGCGGCTAAAGGATATTTCTGTGCAAAATTTCAGCTCGATAGCTTCAAAACTGATGGTTTAGCTTGCGTAGAAACAGACAGATGCTCAGAAGGAAGGACAGACGGACGGACAAAGCTCAATCGACTTAGCTAGTCATGCTGATCAAGAATATATATACTTTATTTGGTCGGAGATGATTCCTTCAAAGCGTTATAAGCTTCTGGGCAAAATTATAATACACTTTTCAAGTGAATAACAACAATTTGTGAGAGCAAAAGAGATAGCATGATGGCCTTTTTTTTTATTTAGCATACGCTTTCTCTTTTCTTCTTGTGGTATGTTGTTGTTAGAAGTTTTCAAATCACAAGCTCGTCAACCAGCGGAGTACGTGCGAGTAAATTTTGTTGCGAGTGCGAGTAAGCACGAGTAGAGTATCGGAAAGACTTGGTCATTGCGCTTGTTGCAGGCCTCTGAGTACACACCTTTTTCGAGGGAGGAGCTCCCACTGAAAACTGCCCAGTGGCCTTAAACAAAGTGGTTAAACTTTTTATGTCTCACTCGCGAATCTATGTACGTTACTGGCTAAGACAACAATAACCAAAAAAGACCTTCAACAACAACCCCTAGATGGTTCGAAACACAACTGATCCGTTAAGAGCCTATTTAATAGCCAAGCTATTTTTAAACCCAAACCTTGGGCTTATTGCACTAGGCGTCTAAACTTGTCTAACTAGTCCCAGTGAACATACGGCACTAACTTTATTCGGCTGTGCTCCATTTTGTAAATATGGACATGGCGTTTCGCAGGCTAAACTATATCTAGCCAAGCTCCAGTGAATAATGTTCAACTTCAAAGTTAATCAAATATAGATAAATGTCGTTTTAGGTTTTTTTTTTCGTGTTCGTGTGGCCACTGCAACCAATGCAAATAAAAGCGGGCATGAATATTAAAATCGCGGTGTGCAAACACACATCGGAGTGCCGAAAGCCACGGGCACTAGCAAAAATCCACAAATAAAAGGGAGAGAAAGAAGGCGAGAGGGTGAGTGAGTAAGAGCAAACGCTAGTCCGCGAAGCAAACGAACGAAAACTCAATTTAGTTGCTAAGCTGTTTGGGCCACAGTGTGGCGCGCCAAAAAGTATGCAGCAACACTTTTGCATTCAAGTACTTGTGTAGGTTAGGGATGGTGGCCTTGTCTATGCCTCAGATTAAAATTTATGACCCCAAATTAAAGTCTCTTTATTAAAAGTTTTCTTTATCTCCACAGTCCAGATAAAACCAAATCCAATCTGAAAAAGATAAAGTTCCAGTGGTCTGTACTTTAGAATTACAGCACAAATTATTACAAATGATGCCCCGCCGGCAAACTGAAATAAATCATGGTAGATATAAGAGGAGAAGAAGTAGAAGGCGGAACGCCCGGCAGACAGCAGCCTTATTAATACGCCAGATAAATGCCTAATAATTCTTTTCATGCTGAGCGAAAATGTTTTTCAAACAAAATAAGAAAAGATATGAAGGAAAACTGTGTACAAGAAAATTGCAGAACATACGATGACATATGAGAGTGGATCGTGTGCATTTTAAATTTTGCTAAATGGAATGGAAAAACATCAATACCGTTCTGTAAACTATGTTCTATTATTGCACGATAAAAAGACGAAGATTGAATCTATCTTTGAAATTCCTTATTCATATTAGACAACCGTGACATATTGTTTTGACGAGTTGTATTTCTTTATAAAGAATGAAGGCCAGGACAAGGTCGAGTAGCAAAGAGCTAAAGCGAGGCATGACAGTTCGCAGCAATTGAATTTGTAAGTTATAGCTGATTGAAACTGGTGGACACATTCGATGAGAAACTTAAAGAGATTCACATTTAACAAAACTTGCACTTTAACACAACACACACAGTCAATCGCCCTATTGCCTCTGCTTATTTTACAATTTACCCACAAACAATTCCCAACAAATTGAAATGACAAATGGCTGTCATAATTATCGGTTAATATTTCAGCCATATGTTACGCATTTGCATAACAATCTGTCTTTGTGTGTGTGTGTGTTTGAGAACAAACGCTTTAGGCATGTGTATAACTTTTTTAATGTACTTTATTAAATTTTCCATTTATTGGAATAAATATTTGTGAATTTGTAGAAAGCATCAATGCAATTTGTTTAAAAAACAAAAAACAAGCCCATTTAATTAAAAATTGTTGAACGGTTCGTTTGTTATTGGTAAATTGAACAAATTAACTTTCACAAGTGACATTGGTTTAATGTTTAGCTGTGAGTGGACTTCTAGCAATGAAAATAAGATGTGAAATACAGTTTAATGAATTAGAACCAGTGCAGTGTGAAAACGTCACTTAAAAGTAAAATTAAAATTGTTTGTAACGCATAGAAGAAGCATTTCCGACCACATAAAGTATATATATTCTTGATCAGCATGACGAGCTGAGTTGAGTTAGCCCAGTCCGTCTGTCCGTTCGTCTGTTTCTATGCGATTTCCTCCGTCAGTTTGAAAGCTATCTTCACAAAACTTTCCAGGAAGTCTTATAGTACCAAAACGTGAAAACCGCCGACTGTAGCATAAAGCTGTCATAGAAACGATCGGTCGAAAAACTTGTTTTAGTGAGAAAAACTTTTTTGTTTTGAATGGAGTCTTTACTTTTTCCTGATTTCACTAAGTTTGATCAAAACCGGATAACTGTACAGTGCAGCTGTCAAAGAAATGTGCGGTTTTAAAAACTGTCTCCGCAAATTGGAAAAATTGTCATATCTTCCACTGTTTTATAGATAGAAGGTTGGTTCCTTCGTTCCGTCTCCATCATATATAGTAATAAGAATTATTTATCGATCCGCCAAAGGAATGGTAAAGGCAGCACCGGTCGTAACGAAGATGGGCAGCATTTTAAAGGTACAAAATATATTCGGCGGTGTCCCAGAAATCTCTTCCAACCTCTCTCGGTGTCCTAGAAATCTCTTTCGGTTGGTTTCAAACCTCTCGTATTTTGTTGGGCAAACCAACCAATACACAAACCAGTCAATACACTAACCAACTATTAGCGACTTCACGAACCCACGCAATACATCACTGTTTTTGTAGTAGGACCATAATCTTATACACACACCTTTCGAAGTCGACTTTCGAAGAAAACGAAATCTCTCGAAGTTCTGGGACACCGACGGATTTCTCTAGCGAATTGCAAAACAACCAAATCCAAAATCTCTAGAGATTTCCAGGACACCCCCGATTATAGCCGGGCTTGAACGACTTTCTTACTTTTTTTGTCATTTCTTCGTGTAAAGTAAGTGAGAACAATTTCAATTCAACTTTGATCAATAAAATACGCTTGCGAGTGATCAGCTCCGCAGGTCGGAGCTGAATTATTCTTTATTTAATTTTTGGTCTAATTAAATAACATTTATGGTTTTTCTTTTTATTAGAAGTTTTAAATAAATGAAAACAGCTACACAGAGGAAAAAACGCGGTCAGAAAATAAGATTTATTTATCTCAAAATATGAACAGAATGTTCTCTCAAATATTTGAGCACAAATTTTCCGAATGTTCTTGAAATGAGCACAATTCAGCTCACCTCAACCACCCCACCGAAAAGTAGTTGTAGGTATTTAGACGTGCGTCTTCAGACGCAATAGCTTAACCGTCTACGAAGCGTCGCGACGGCCGCCTTTGTTGCGCGCGCCAAAGGTCTTGGGCTCTAATCCCAGTTAGTCCTACAAAAGTTTTTATTTATTTAATAAATAACCAAGGCTGGTAGGGTATTGTACAAGCGATATCTCTGCGGACCTGGACGGCGGACCTGGTCGCTGGTAGACTTGGGCAGTGGTGGATCTGAACGGTGAACTTGGACCTGAACGGTGGTGGACCTGGACGGAGGATATGGACGGCTGACTTGGACCTGGACGGTGGTGGACTTGGACGGTGGTGGATCTGGACGGCGGACCTGGACCTGGACGGTGTCGATCTGGACCTAAAATTTTTTTGCGAGTTTAAAATGTTCTCAAAACATATCAACTCACATCAAGATTTTGTGTTCTCAAAAAAAAGTTCTTGAAGTAAGAAAGTGTTCTTAATGTGGGAAAATCCAGTCATGATTAGTTTTTGTGACCAAATGTGCTCATTTTGAGTCCAATGCTCTCGGTTTTTCCCCTCTGTGCAGTTTTGTTGTGGAATATTATGCAATGTGGAATATTGAGACAGAAAAGAGGAATCATTCTGGAATCGGAAATTAATGTGTAACATGTTTAAATGGCTCTGTCTATGATACTGACAATAATTGTGTCGCAGCAGTCTAATGAGTCTATTCCAATTAAGAAATCCTTTTAATACCCTTGCAAAGGTTATTAAAATTTTGTCCAGAAGCTTGCAACGCATAGAAATATTCATTTCCGACCTTTGTCCGTTCGTCTGTCTATCTGTTTTTACGCAAACTAGTCTCTCAGTTTTCTTTTTCACAGTGTCTTATTTTTGCTGCACGCTGCTAATATGTTGGAACCAACCGGGTCGGATGACTACATCTGAAAGCTTCATAGGAACGATGGGTCGCAAAATTAAATCTAAAGAGAAAAACTTTTATGATTTCAATAAAAACGTGTCCAATTTATTTGTTTTCTATACACAGAAAAAAACGGCGAGATAAATTCAATCGTTTTTCTCTTTGAGTAGTCCCGTCCCGAGCTTAAAAATTCAATCTCGATTTACGGGATATTCTACTCAACACAAACCTTTCGAGCTTGTTTCATTCCAAATGTGCTTGCTTCAATCCTTTTCCAGATAACATGTTCATAAATTTGAAAAAAGAGCGTAAAAGTATAAATAGCATTTAACACATGGGGCAACAATCATGTACTATGGCGCTGTGCGATGAGATGCCATGCCATTCGTGTTCAGTGCAAAGCTGCAAGGTTGTGAGTTCGAGTCCCAGACAAGAGTACAAAAATTTTTATATTTCTTTGTATTTTTTAGAAGCTTTATATATTCCAAAACTGGTGTCGGTGGGTGCCCTATGGAAAATAGAGGAAGAAAGGAAAGGCAGAGGAATCTTTCCGGGAGCAATTTAATCTCGAACCAGCTTAAAGTGATCCTGCTTTGGGATTAAATTGAGCTCGAATGTTTTGATTAATTTAATCTTATTTTATTATTTCAGGATTAAAAAAAGCGGGATTAAATTAATCTTTTTTCGGATCGGCTTTAGAATATCCGGGATTACCCTGATTTGAATCCTGTTTCGGATTGATGTAATTCCGTTTGGATTGATTTTTATACCCTGTTCCCATTGAAAACGGGAAAGGTCGTGAAAAGTATGTAAAGGGGTGCTTTTTATTCTGTAGCATCAACGGTCTGGTCGTCGTTGTGTTTGTCGTTGAACTGTTTTAGTGGTCAATTTTACCCGATTCAATAGAGTTGTTTCAGTTTGGAAAGTCCGGGGGTAGACTTTCAAAGTTATACTAAGTTTGTTAAAAGTCGGATAACAATATGGTATAGCTTTCATGCAAAAGAAATGTCTGAAAAACAGTCTAGGTAAGAAAACCTTTTTTTGTTTTTAATAGTGCAGTATTGAGATTTTGTATTTACTTATATGCTTTCATCTAATTCTACAAAGTTACGTCAAAATCGGACGACTGTTGAATATAGCTGACATACGGATCGGAAAATGAGTCTTAGGGCCGTTTTCTCATGTTCCTGTTTTTCGATTTGGAGAATTTGCACTGCTTAAGCTTGAGCTTTGCAAACTTTCTCTTGTGCGAAAATTAGAAGCACACAAGCCAAGAGATTGAGGGGAGCTCGGCTTTGGCCCTTTCTGGGCTGTGTCAAGCAACTTTACATATTAAGATATGGCCGTCATATGACCGATCGGTCGGAAAATAGATCTTAGTAAAAATAACTTTTTTCGCAATGTTCTTCAACTCACCCATTATTAGTAACACAGTTCAACAAATATTGGGTCTATGCGGTCCGAGGAACACTTTTAAAAAATTTATTTAAAAGCCCTTTTTTGCGGAATGAGGCACTTAAAAACTTAGATGCATAAAGAGAACTATAATCTTTGGACGGCAATAAATTAAATTCTTGGTTGTTGATCCAGGACCCATAAATAAATTAAAAAAATTGTAAAATTTTACTTTCTCGAGAATCAATCTAACATAAATGTGTGTCGGTGGGGTCTTTTTAGAATCAGTAATGAATTATATTAAAATTAATCAATTTGCTACGAAAGTGCTTAAAGTGTTACAAAAGTTTCAGGGAAGGACCATAAACTAAACTGTTCAAACGACTTACGAAAGGGTCTTTGGGGGTAATATGGTCAATTTGGACAAGTCGTAGGTACCACATACTATTTGTACAGGCATATTTATTCATTTTAAAACAATGAGACGGTGATTTTAGGAAGATCCTTCCGACGCACAGCTGTGTTGGGTAGTTTGTCAAGAAAATTTTAATTATTCATCTTTTTATACACTTGAAAAGGGTATTATAATTTTGCCCAGAAGTTTGGAGCGCATTGAAGGAATCATCTCCGACCACTTAAGGTATAAATATTCTTGATCAGCATGACGAGCTGAGTCGATTGAGCTATGTCCGTCCGTCTGTCCGTCTGTCTGTTTCTACGCAAACTAGTCCCTCAGTTTTGAGGCTATCGAGCTGAAATTTTGCACAGAGATATCTTTTAGCTGCACATTTCGCAAAATTTGGACGAAATCGGTAAATCAAATCGAGCACATGCAAGGGTATTAAAACATCCGCATAGACGAAGTTAGCTTAGCACTTTCATTTTTTTATAGTCTTGAATTTCACTCTCAGAAAAAAGTATTCAGCTTAAATTAAGAACGCGTTATCTAAAGTATTTTGGCTCACAGTAAGTGCATAAAATTGTCAAGTCAACAACGTATATTTAACCAAGAACTTTGTACTTAAATTAAATACAAGCGGTGTCAATAGTACGGTAAGTTAGAGAATGCTTGATTCAAGTACAAAATTTTTATTTCGATACGATTTTTTCTATCCCGAAATACTAGACTTAAGACAGTTTCAGAATATATTAAGTAGATTTCGAATTATTTTAAAATCTTTTTGATCATACTTTTCGGTTGAAATGACATTAAGTCAAGCCCAATTAACTCTAGAAATAGATATAAAATATTCTTTCTTAAAGTCCAATAGAAAGAAAGAAAATAACAGTACTTCAAACAATTACATAATGTTCTTGATTTTTTCGAAATCGAGTTCTCTGTAGGGAACGAAAGAAGGCTGGAAATATCCAAGCACCTTGAATTAACCAAAGAACATGGTAGAACTACTGTAGGTGAGAAATTTAAATTCTCTCCAATACAAAAGAGTTAAAACCATTTGGCAATTTAAATAAAAGACTCGCTTAAAAAGAATTTGCATTTTCCGTTGCACACTTTTTGGAGCTAGCATTTTTCTATATTGTTCTGAACATAACATAATTTGTACTTAAACCAAGAGCGTGCTCTTCTTGAATTTTTCATCTTACTGTAAGTACAAAATGTTTATGATTCAAGAGTGTTTGTTCTCATTTCAATAGTATTAACAGTCGATTTTCTGTTTTAGAATGTTTCGTTCTCAATTTAATTACACCCAAGAACAAATCTAACTTGAAATTTTAAGTACAAAATGGTATAAATTCTATCCCGTTTATTCTAAAACTCCGGCAGACTTTTTCTCCTGAGTGTACTTTACTTTTTTCTTATTGTAAAGCAACTGAGTTCAATTACCTATAAATTCAAACACCTCAATCCACTCCTGAGCGGATGGAGCATTAAATTCAATGTGCGTGAAATTGTTTTCATGCAGACTTTTGAAAGGAAAGTAAAAGCAATTAATGAGTTATTTGTGTGTATGAAAACAATGCACCAGTCGCGGTGTACTATAACAATAAGGTTGAAAGCGAATTAAAATCTAAAAGAAATGGAAAACCAATCAATCAAAACAAAAAAAAAAAAACATTGTTAATATTTAATTATTTGTTTTCGATATCAAAATTAAGTTCATATAAATAGAAACACTTTGAACAGTTTCGAAAGCTGCATGCTTTTGAACAGCAGCCTTATTTGGATGAAGTGTTGTGCCGAACAAAATGTTTGTCTCTTAAGTTTGAGCCCAATCCAATTTAAAGGTTTCTTTTTGAAAGAAACATATGGCGCAAGCTCTTAATAAGCAAACGCATTGTGTACGTGAAATTTACCCAGTTTCCGGCTAGAAAAATCAACAAAAATGAAGAAGAACTAGAAATCTTCCGTTTTGTTGCACGTCTTCGGGTGCGACGCTTAACGCTTAGACAAAAACGTCCTGGGACAAAGGCCTGAAGTGTTATTTTTTTTTCTCGACAGTCATAGCCTTGCCTCCAACACACACAAGCCCACACACAGGCTGATTATTACGTAGGTTGGTGGCGCTCAATGCTGTTTGCTTTATATTAACTGCCTTGAATTCTTTCCATATGGCAGAGGAACTCCGCAGGCAAGGGCACACATACATATTTACGTGTGAGTACATACATACATACAATTTACTCCACAAGTCATTTTGAGAATTTTAATTAACTTGTTTTTGATAACACCGCCTGAATTTGGAGGGGCTCATGAATGTATATAAGCCAGGCGTTGCATAAACAAAAATATGACATGGTTTGCATTAAAGCGAGAATTGTTTTTATAGCGCACATTTAGAGCGTGTGGAATAAATTTCCAATATTAAACAAGTACCAACACCTGTTGAATATTTCTTGTCCGTTAATCTTAGTACTTTATAATCACAAAATTAGCATATAACTTTATTATCTTGATTACAGGTGAACTATTTACAAGAAGAACAGAGCAATAATGTGCCTTTTATATCGATCATAAAGCTATGCTTTGGGCTTTTTCATAAAATGTAGTTCAAACCTAAAATTATCGGCTTCGCAAAAAACTTTGATGTAGACGGTCTTACTTAAGTCATCTTTGATCTGAATTTTCAGTTAGAAGTGTACCTTAATGACTGTTCATTGCTTCTTGGATTCGACGATTCGACCATTAAGTCCACGTGCCTTTCTATCCCTAATCCTGGCCTAGTTTTCGAACCTTTTTGGTGCTCCGAGTATATTCTTTCATACGAGGGCCGTCCCAGAAATGGCCGACCTAGCACAGTAGTGTTGGAAAATGTTCACAAAAAATATTAAAAAGGGGAAGTACCGACTATTAAAAGCTTAAGTTTGAAGTTTGGACCTTTACCTTGCACAGTTTTTTTTTTGGTCGATTTTAAAAGAGAACGTTTGTTATTGATTTGCAAACATGGGCAAAATTGGTCATCGTTATGTGATACAATACTTTCATATAGAAGGTCTTAGTACAACCAATATTAAAAAGGAGCTGGATTCTACCTTACGTAATTCTGCTCCCTCGTTTACAACAATAAAATATTGGGTGGCCGTCGTTTGAGCTGCGAAGATGAACATCGTAATGGGCGTCCAAATGAAGTGACCACTTCAGAAATGGTGGCCAAAATTAAAAAATGTGTATTGAGTGACCGGCGATTGAAAGTTCGTGAGTTAGCTAAATGTGTAGGCACTTCAAAAAGGGCTGTACATCGCATATTGACCGAAAAATTAGACATGAAAAAGTTATGCGCAAGATCGGTGCCGCGTTTGCTGACTTCAGAACAAAAACGCCGGTTCACACCTCTGCCGATGCTAAAATGGCTAAAATTAATGAATTAAAATTTGAATTGCTACCTCACGCCCCTTATTCGCCAGACTTAGCTCCCTCTGATTATTTCTTATTTCCAAACTTGAAAAAATGGCTCGGAGCAAAAAGATTTGGCAACAATGAAGAGGTGGAGTCCGAGGTTAATGCCTATTTTGAAGAGCTTCACAGTTCTTATTATAAAAAAGGTATCGAAGCTATTGAACATCGCTGGGAAAAGTGTATCAACCTAAAAGGATCCTATGTTGAAAAATAAAAAAAAAATGATAAATTTAGTAGTTAGGTCGTCTGTTTCTGGGACCGCCCTCGTACCAATCAATGCTTTCATACCAATCAATTCGTGTGTCTGTTCGTTCGGCTTACCCATTGATTAGAAACTGCGAGAACTACCTTGTTTGAGATTTTGGCATGGACTGAGACAGCGCTGCTAACTGCGCTGCAGACACAGATATAAGAGAGAGAGAAAGTTTGCTCTGGGGTTTTAACCTGCGACAGCCATAGGTAGACCTAACAAGCGCTCTCTAATATAGGAGGTTGTGAGAGAGCGAGTGCGGCTACTTTGTTAAGTATACAATGGTACAATCATTACCGGTACGGCGCAGTTTTTTTTTTACGTACTGAGCTTTTGCACTAAGAGTACGCAAAGCACAAACGTTTTGCGTACTTTTTGAGTACTTTTCTGAGGGCGCACCCAGGGAGCGCCGTGCCTTGGTTGATGTACCATGAAGTGTACCTTGCGCCAGCCAAAAGGTTAGATATAGGAATTTTTGTGTATGATGAAATCATAAAAAAAGTAATTTTTACAGTTCTCTGGTGTCCACTCGATGCGAAAAAGACTATATAGTGCCATTACGTTCTGTTACCGATAATGTAGTGTAGCTGACGTATGTAAAGAACGATGCGACTCAATTTTTTTGCGAGTAAATTCAAGTAAGAAGAAAACAAATTGAAAATGAGCGCACAAAAAAAAGCGTTTATCAAAAAGCGACGACTAGAGGCAAATAAGATCAAGCCTGGTCGCATCCGATATCGAAATCGCAATAAAAAAATTCATAAAAACAAAAAGCCTGTTGAATCAGTGAAGAGCGTTGCTGAAACGCGGTAAGAAATGTCTGTTTGGCTACATATTGAAATATTAATATATAATAAAATATATATATTGAAAGCGATCAAATGCATGGGTAGCGCTGAAGGTCATCAACCGGTGCCGCACCAAAATGCCATCTGCGAACCGTTTCAAAACAGCTAGAGCAGATGTCGACCCCTCGTGTTTAGCTTCATTGACTGGTGGGTGCAACCGACCGCCGAAGCACACCAGTAGCCGAGAGAATGTTGTGTCGAATGCGTCAAGGATTAAAGCATATTGAAATGCTGACCATTTGGGACACCGTTTAGAAAAAATTTCGGAAGAGGCTATCACCAACGTTCAATTGGAGGTCACTGCGCTAATACTACAGATTGCCAAAAGTCATATTGATAAGAACAAATGAAATGTTTTTAATTTCATCTATACTACTTATATATAAAAATGAAAGTGGGGCGGGCGGGCCCCCCAAAAGAAACCCCCCTAATCTTCATCGGGTGTTGTCGTAGTTCTTGTGAACGAAAGTCTGCAATACGTTTTTCTAAATGGTATTGTGTTGAATTGAAAAATTTTTTTAAAAATCGCGCGATTTTTAAAAAAATGGGCGACTTTCAAAGTCGCTACACGTTTCAACGTTTCTAGGTTAAGATCAATTATGTGATCAAAGACATGGAACCATTTAGATTATATAGGTCTTTTAAAATTTATAGAAGTAACCTTAATGGCCATACTACTAATAGTATGTCCTAAACAATTTTTAAGTTCCTCACTTTAATTCGATCCTGAAAGTGTTGATAGTCAAGTGACCAGATGACCTTAGTGTGGCAAACTTAATTGAAGGCTATACATTTTTCTTTCCCTCAAAAAAATAACAAAGAACGGAGAAAATTGTAAAAGGGGATTCTAGTTAGAGATTTAAAACCAACTTTCGAAAGTGCCGGGCTTTATAAATTGAATGAAGATATTCGATATAAGGATGTTTAGTCATCTGTCACCTAGACGAATGAAACTGTTTCGCTCTTGTTTTACTCTATCTTTTTTCCTTTTCCTTAAAAAAACCTGTTTACTTACGTTTTCTTCTAATGACAAAAGTGAAATAACTCCCGCTTGGCTTTATTTCACTTTTGAAAAGGAAGATATCGCCCTGTCCGTCCGTCTTACGCTCTCGTTCAGTTCTATTCCTTATAGTCACAAAGGAGAAATAATGCCACCAATGAATGAGAACCGCCCGCGGGTGTGTTTCACTCTCAAAAGTGAAATAGCGCCGCGGATATTTTACTCACTCATTCGTGGCGTTATTTCACTTGAAAGTGAAATAGCCCGCGGGCCTTATTTCAAAGGCGCCTTTAAAAGGAATAAAGCCGGGGTGTTTCTTTCAAAGGAAAAAGGGGTTGGGGGGGGGCTGTGTTTGTATGTTTGTATATTTGTATCAGAGACCAGCAACAAGCATCTAATGTCCGATCACATTCGTGCCTTCAATAGTATGAACATAGCTGAAATTGCGATTACGATTAATAATCAATTAAATTATTATTAAAAATAATTGTAATGATTATTTAATCCGCCGGTTAAAAATATCGACTACTAATTGATTACGATCGCCATAATCAATAAAAATAATCGGATTATTTTTTGATTCTGATTATTTTTGATAATTTTTGTTAATCGCATTAATCCGTTATTTGTTATTTTTATCGTAATCAATTAATAATCGGAGAATCGAAAACAACGTATTATGATTATTTTCATTTGAAAAAATTAATCATATCTAAGTTATGTTGTAATCTTATAACAGTAATAGTATGAACAAGCTTTTCATACCACGAGTCAAAATAGGCCTTTTGCCAGCAATGGCCAAGCCTTTTCGACACTCTACTCGTGTTTACTCGGACTCGCAACAGAATTTACTCGTACGTACTCCGCTGGTAGACGGCGAGCTTCGACAAGCCTCTTTTGCAATTTTTGTTGTGTTTTGAAAACTTCAAACAACAACATGCCACAAGAAGGAAAAAGAAAGCGTATGCCAAATACAAATGCAAAAAATAGGCCATCATGTTATCTCTTTTGCTCTCACAAATTGTTGTTTTTGGTGTGCTTGTGAACTTTGAATTCGGCAACTAGTACTCTCGGTGATTCGCGGGCGAAGCTAGGAGTAATCGCGAGTATTTGTACCGAACGAACTTTACTCATGACGGCTCGCAACAGAACTTTGATTTTGAAGCAAGGGACTTTGCGTCGACTCGCGGCCGAAGCACAGAGTCAACTTGAGTATGAGTAAGGGGCAATACTCAAGTCTGACAAGCCTTGAGCGCTGAGCGATTGTACTCGTGGCGGCTCGTTGCAGTTCTTTGATTTGTATGTTTGTATTTTTGTCCCTTATGGACGTCTAAACCGCTGAACCGATCTTCACGAATTTTTCATAGTATGTTCATGTCGATCAGGAAAGTGTCATAGGCTATGTCTCATGTCTGTGAAATGATCCAAAAACCGCGGAATTTGCAAAATTATAACGTTCATCTGATTGTAATGAAACTTTGGGGAATGGTTGAACGCTTGCCCGGGAAGGTTTCTAAATTAAAGAAATTTGCGAAAAACCGCGAAAATTACAAAATTTACTAGTTGGTAAAAATTTGGGGAATGGTTCGACGCTTGCCCAGGAAGGTTTCCAAGTAGAAGAAATGCCCCCCCACTGAACATATATTTACATGCTAAATACAAGACTATAGAACATTTTTCTAAAACCCCCATTAGAAAAATTTTGCCAACGCCACTGGTTCAATATACCAGACTACATCCTTGAATCATCGAACCAAGGCCGACTTGTAATTGTTGTATCATGTATTCTGCAATGTTCTGCATCTTTACTTAAACGACTTCACTTTGATTAAAAATCATAAGATTTAATTTGTTCTGTTTACAAATTGATTATTTAAATTTTAACAGCGAAATAACAGTGCCAGGTTACTTCGAATCGTTTATCGACAGCAAATTATCGGTAATCGTGTTAATAGCAGCAGCTTAGCAGACTCTGTTAATATCAGCTATTTCACGAGAATAGATAATAGATGTTTATGCATCATAAATCAATCTTTAATTGCATTCCAGAAAACTTGATTTATCATAATACTACGTTTATGCTTAAACAAAAAATCATGATCTTGGCCCGACGAAGTATGCTGTATTTATATATATTAATCATTATGGAAATTATTTATTTTATAATTGCATTAAACCTTATATATTTGGTACACCTTTAACTACCCTTCAGTTCGGCTCAGTACTGAATCATAGCTGAATCAGCCCTGAAATGGAAGGGCTGGTACTGAATTCATGGCATCCCTTATATGAGTTTCAGCCATGACCTTAACAAAGACATGTCCTACTGCATCATGACCTTATCTGATTTTAGGCATGATTTCAGTACTGAATTCATGGGTAAATATCATTGATAGTACTGAATCATACATGAAATCAGGCATGAATTCAGTTATTCCCACTGCTCGGGTCTGACTTCAGCCCTGAAAAGTTCAGTACTGAAAAGTAGAACTGCAGGGTAGTCAGACAACCTAAATGAGTGTAAAGAGTGGACTAGGTTAAAAAACTGCCATAAATGGCAATCAATTATCTCTTTCAAATAAATAATTGTTACTGGAAATAAAGTTGTCGTACTTTTAAGCGAAAAAAATCACAGAATGATAATTCTGTTCGGCTTTAACAGGCACCGAAACCCAGGAAAATTTCATGAATCCTCACCGTGTGCAGCACTTCATTCGATTTTTACCTATAATTTGCCGTAACGGCAAGTAATGCTTATTTCTAAATATGTCTAGAAGGTACAGACACACTATCAGTAGCTGACTTCTCAAATAAATAAAAAGACCTGAAGATTGAGGAGCTCGTAGCATTGTCAAATAGTGGTTTGTGGACTCGATTAAAAAGCTTGTTTTTAATTTTATTAGTATTCTGATTTAGGTCACATTCAAGTGGAAATTGGGCTGATAAGATAATCAGTTAAGGAAAATTCAAATCGCTGCTATTCATTTGACAGACACTTAACACAAATTACTTGCCGCACATTCAATTTGGTAATTAACTTATTAGTTTATGAATCGTATCAATGATTAAGTAATTAAACGCACAATCTAATTGGTATCGGTGTCCCACCGCATTTACCTTGCGTGTTGTGGTGATTGCCTCCATTGGAATTGCAATTGTTGTTAAATGAGTTGAAGAAGTTAGCAGCTCCGGTGCGACGTAAAATCCAAAACATAATTGTAGCGAGCGAATTTAGTGAGTATTTTTGCTGATATGTGGGCACCCGCGAAAGTATGCTATGAGTTAGTACAACCAACGCGATTCCGACGGCATTTCAACGATTATGAGACCAAAGCGCTGATAAGCGAAAGCACCCGCCTCACCCACTCAACGATAAGCGACGATACTACGAACCGAAGGCGACGAAGCAACGAATATTCGAAGCGATGCTAGCGACTGTTTCGTGGCGTTGTCCGCAGCGAACTGACGGTCCTTTGGCTTGGGACTCTTAATTTATAGTGTATGAAAAGTCGAGAGAACAAATCAGCACAGAGAGAGCGTAAGAGCATAACGTAAGGCTCAACGTAACGTGGGTGGCTCATTTTGCTGCCGCTGTCACTTGGACCAGGATTAACTCGTATGGTAAACGTTATACTTGACCTTCGTCAACAGTTGCATATTTCCAAGGGACCAAGCGAGTTCTAATTTTCTAAATAAAGCTAAAAAATGAGAGTTCTATACAGATTGATGGTTTTCTGTGGAAATGCCTGTCAATCAACAATGTTTTCAGTTGGTGCTTAAAGCTGTATAAGCATCTTATCCTGGCTGGAAATGTTAAAAATGGCACACCCACACACACACCGACAGACTCATTAAACTTAACTGCTTTGCAGCACATGCAACCTCGCAAAAGTTTCTCCCTTGATGGTTAAGCTTT
Organism: Lordiphosa collinella; assembly: GCA_018904265.1. Classification (NCBI taxonomy): domain Eukaryota; kingdom Metazoa; phylum Arthropoda; class Insecta; order Diptera; family Drosophilidae; genus Lordiphosa; species Lordiphosa collinella. The sequence continues at coordinate 12,440 of JAEIFV010000987.1, read as the reverse complement.
GCTCGCACACCATTAGGTTCAAGTGCAAGTTCATGTACCGCAAATTGTTGCTGCGTCCTTAAAGCGTTACGCACTTTCTGCTTTAATGTCGCGGACATCAAATAGCTTAGCCACATGACACGCCAGATTTGATGGGTTCAATTTCAGTTTCGCCATTTTAGCGCCTTGTCCATGCTGAAATAGCGCAGGAAATGTGATACGAAACATTTTGGTTTGCCATGTGTCAATATGAGTGATGGGCACTAAAAGCATCATGTTTCCAAAACAGAGCAGCGCTCGGAGAAATTTGCTCTTACTTGATTTACATTTTGTAGGGAACCGATGGGGTAACTTTGTTAAAATTGAGTTGTGTATAGAATAACTAAAGTTATATCAACTATTTTATTATGAATCTTTGAGTAGGGAAATTCACTTTGGCAAGCTAAGAGTAACTTTTAGCAGAAGTACTTGGAATTGTACGCAATTTATAAAAAGTTTTGAATTTACTTACATTTTAGTGTAACTTGTCAAACTTCAGGGTGACTACGAATAGCTGTGACACTTATTTAATGTTGCATCTTGTACTTAAGGGGGGTTCTCTATGTCGAGGCTGTTTTTGGACCTTTTTTAAAAAAAATCTCATTTGAAAACGCAAAGAGTTTCTCCAATTCTGTTTTTTTTTATTGTGTTACAAACAGATCTCATAGTAAGCTTCCTTTGGGCCAATTTTCATCCAACTCGGAGACAGCCGAGTCGATATAGCCATGTTCGGCAGTCTGTCCGAATGAACGCACAGATCTCAGAGATGGTAAGAGATAGAGGTTTGGCATGTATGGAACAAAAACTTCGTATACCTGCAGTCAGATCGAGATGATTTTTGGGTATGGACTTACGGACAATTCTTTTATCGAGCATTCTTGGAAAGCTACAACGCACGAAGAACTTTCTCAGGTCGAGGTCGAGGTCGAGGTTGAGAGGTCCAGGTCGAGAGGTCCAGGTCGAGAGGTCCAGGTCGAGAGGTCCAGGTCGAGAGGTCCTGGTCGAGAGGTACAGGTCGAGAGATACAGGTCGAGAGGTCCAGGTCGAGAGGTCCAGGTCGAGAGGTCCAAGACGAGAGGTCCAAGTCGAGAGGTCCAGGTCGAGAAATCCAGATCTAGAGGTCCAGGTCGAGGTCCAGGCGATATGCGTTAGGCGAAATCTAAGAAATGTTTGGAATAGTTTATTTTAAAGCTAAGACATAGAAGATACTATTAAATTTAGCCAAAACAATCAAAAAAACTTCCCACAAAACGAGCCAAAAAAGAGATAGTATATAAATTTAAAGCAACTTTGAGCTCAAACTATTAAGCAAAACTATCCTCCAATTTAGGCATTCGTTTTCCAGCATTTCGGCAGATATCATTAATGGCAGATGAAATGATTCAGTGCTGCAATTGTGGCATGCTTGTTCACTGTACAGGTTAGTGGTCTCAAATTACATGATCATGGCTGCCAATGGACTGGTCCTAAACGTAAGAATAATTGCTTACCAAACTCGCATCTCAATTGGTCCATGGGTTCGCATGACTTGTGGCTCGTGGCACCGTCTTGATAAAACCACATTTCAATCAAGTCCAATTCTTGAATTTTGTGCAAAAAAAGTTGGTAATCATCGCACGGTACTTTGCTTGATTTTAGTTCCCAAACTGCCTTTGGCTGCTCTTCAGCCCGAATTCGGCAATCCTGCTAGTAGACGAGACCATTGGGCTTCGTCGCTGAAGACAATTATTCGATAGAAAAGTGGATCGGTGTTCTACTTTTCTAAGGCCCATTCAGCAAACAAACGACGCTGCGGAATTTCACCTGGCTTTAGATGTGGCAGCAGCCGAATTTGTATGGTTTCATTCCGAAGACCTTACGTAAAATCTTGCAAGTGGTCGAACAAAACAAGCGCAATTGTTGAGAATGGCGACGAATTAACAAATCGCGATCTTTATTGACACTGCCCGATACAGCAGCCATATTCTCCTCGGTACGCATTCTTTGCTCGGGGAATGAGTGAAACTGGTGCAAAAACTGGGTCACAATAGCTTCGGTGGGTCGATTATGACGACCAAAAAATTGACGTAGTTTGCGAAACACGTTTCTCAACAATCACGAATTTTGATAATAAAATTTCATGATTTGCATTCGCTGATCATTTGTTAGTCTATTTAGGGTGAAATGGAAAACCTTACTGAGCATTTTTAACTTTGGCATATCTTAAGTTTTTTTTTCAAATTGTGTAAATTTTGAGGGAACATTTGGTCTATTTTGTGCTTGTAATGGATTTTGAGTCGAATAATTGTTTCAATTTTTGTGTCAGCCACTTTTTCAGCTTAAGGCCTATACTCAGATAAGATAAAAATTTAGTTCGGCACAATTCAGATGAATAGAACCACATTTCAACAGTTTTGAAATCTGATATGCTTTGAAGCAGCAGTCTTATCTAAGTGAAGTATTGAGAAAAACTAAATTTTTATCTCATCTGAGTATACGCCTTTACGATTTAAGACAGAAGACATTAACTTGGCTAGTACGCCCTCTCACTATTTAGGCTTATTTGATATATTTGCCAAATGTTGTGGAACAATATCGAAGTGTAAAAATGGCTTAAATATTTTGGGTTTCAGAAGTGTTCAAAATTTTGGGTTACTCAGTGTAATTGTCAACCTCTCTCTTTACTTTTACGCACCAACATACTCGTAATACTTCATTTGCAAGTAACTCATTTAAGTCTATTTTGTATTTTCATGTGGTTTTGCCTAAAAAACTAAACATCATTTGGCTTTTTAAGCTTTATATCTTTTATTTCTGGCATCATTTCAATCTTATCATATTGTCTTATCTTGTCTGTTTAAACGCTTGAAATGAAAATGTTCAAGTCAGCATTTACCAAAGAATTGCAAGTAGATACTAAAATGGCCCTACTAAATTGAATACTAAATTAAAAAAATCAAATAAATTCAAATTGCCTAAGAGAATTATATCTGCGATTGTCCAAATGGTAAAACACTTTGCGCTTTTGTCTTTCATTGCTTTTTTGCGCCATTTCATCTTGAAATAATTAGGGCTTACAAAAATGTATTTCAACACGTGCTGCGTTTAAGAAATTACTTTTCTTGCCATTTCTTTTCACTTTGACCTTTTGTGTTTTGGCTAGCCTCTTTTTTAATTTACGCCCAAGTTTGCACAACTTGGCTTGTTGCTGGATTCTGTCAACAGCATAAAAGCATCACACAGCGAAAACATTTTGACTCAATCCCATTTCTAAGACAATAGTTGGGCCAAGAGAGAGAGAGAGAGACAGAGAACTAACTTCTTTCATATGTACGTGTATATAAGCATTCACTGGCAACATTTCCACTTAAGCAAAATGCTTCGGCCTTTTGTTTCACGCTGGCAACAATAAAATGCAACAGCGGAAAAGTTTACAATTAGTCTGGCATATGTGGCGTATATGTAACAAAAGAATGAGATTTTCCAGTTTTTGCACCCAAATAGTTCATAAAAATTTCATAATCGCCAAAATTTCAAAGAGGGATGCAAAAATAACTTATCAAAATAATTATTTTATTTTTATTAGTAAAACTGTTTACTCTGTTTCACAAAGTTATCTGAAGAATGACTTTAAATAGAAAATGCAAATTAAAGCTTTGTGAAAAGGTAAAAGGAGTGTCGAAATTGGTCCGCCTTTAGTCTGCGCACTAAAAGGTATCGATGTTCGCATCAGTGTCGACTAGCGGCATGCGAAAGAAGCTGTGAATTTCAAAACCAATGTGAATTTGGAATGAACGAAAAAAATTTTATCGGTTATCGACCCACTGCAGGTGGTATAAGCGCAATGCATAATGACACATTAGTAATAAATCAGTTTGGCGAACCAAATCGGCTGATAAGTTTGTAGTTGCTTAAGACTAGTTAATTATGTGGCAAAAAGGGTTGTCAATATTTTATCGATATATCGATATTTTTGTTTGACGGTAAGGGGTATTTCGTTATGATATTTTTGGTGCCGGTATATGATATTATCAATATTTATAGAACGATATATCGGAAAAAAATACTATGGTCACATTAATATAGGCCGATCGTTGGATTTGTTTCGTTTCATTACAATGGTCTTTTGACAGCACTTATAAAAAAAGATAACTGTAAACGATGCAAGTTATGTGGCAAGACTGTTAAAACAAGTGGTATTACAACCAACTTAAGAACCACATAAGAAGTAATCATTTAGATGCAGCAATGCGCGGAAACTGTATGACAGCTTCAACCATACATGGAGAATATTAAGCAGTGGTGGGCACCTTAAAATATAAGCCTATCAGTCTCTGCGCAGCACAGACCCGGTGATTGTAATGGGTTTTATAAAGGGTGATTTTTTAGCTATTATCTTTTTGGCAACACTGGTTTAAACAGCTCACGCACGTTTCGTGCTTTGTTTCACTGTCAAACATCTTCAGTTTGGTCTATAATTTAACCATGAATCGTCTTACCAACGAACAACGCTTGCAAATTATTGAATTTTATTATCAAAATGCGTGCTCTGTTAAAAAAGATCATCGCGCGCTTCTTCCACTTTATGGTCAGTTTAATCGAATCACTGAAGCGGCTATTCGGGCTATTGTGACTAAATTTCGCACCAAATTGACATTGTTGGACATTAAACCACCAACACGCTTACGTAGAGTGCGAACTGAAGAAAATGTCGCAGCTGCATCGATTCGTCGCCGTTCGCAGCAATTGGGCCTCTGTTACTCAACAACGTGGGAAATATTGCGGAAGGATTTAGGTGTGAAGCCTTTCAAAATACAGCTGGTGCAAGAATTGAAAGTTGGCCGGAGATCCACTTTTTTACCGAAAAATTGTGTTCAGCGACGAAGCTCCTTTTTGGCTCAATGGTTACACAAATAAGCAGAATTGTCGATTTTGGAGTGAATATCAGCCAGAAGCATTGCAAGAGCTATCAATGCATCCAGAAAAAGTCACAGTTTGGTGATGTTAATGGGCTGGTGGCATCATTGGACCGTACTTCTTCAAAGATGATGCGAATCGTAACGTAACTGTGAATGGTGAGCGCTACCGTGAGATGATATCCAACTTTTTTTTGCCCAAAATGCAAGAGCTTGACTTGCATGACATGTGGTTTCAACAAGCCGGTGCCACATGCCACACAGCACGCGCAACAATGGACTTATTGAGAGGCGAGTTCGGTTCGCCTAGATCGTGCGATTTAAAGCCTTTAGAATATTTTTTGTGGGGCTATGTTAAAGCACATGTCTATACAGACAAGCCCGCTTCAATTGACGCATTGGAAGACAACATTGAAGCATTTATTCGTGAGATACCGGCCGAAATGTTGGAAAGAGTTTGCCAAAATTGGACTAAGCGGGTGGACCATTTGAGGCGCAGTCACAGTCAACATTTGCATGAAATAATCTTCAAACATTAAATTATATGGTCCGTACTCTATCGATTCAAATAAAGATTTCATGCATTTTTTTGAATTTGATGTTTTTTTTTTTTTTAACTTTCCTATAGCTCTTAAAAAATCACTCTTTATTTGCAGGCACGCCTTCTCCCGCCCCCGCAAATTGGAAATACGTCATTACTCCTAAAGTTTTAAAGATAGAAGGTTAGCTCCTTCAGGACATATATAATAATCAGGATTCTTTATCGATCCGCCAAAGGAATGGTAAAGATCGGATGAACAATAGTCGAGTTATAAGGAAAACAAACAGTTATGGGCAGCACTGGTCGCATTTGTGATAGACAGCAATTCCCAGGTGAAGAGTATACTATAGTCGGGCTTCACCGACTTTCATTCTTGTTTCTTCTTGATTTTTTAAGAAGGAATCTTCTCTAAACCAAGAATACAATCGTACTCGACTGCGTGCTTGATGGGGTGGGAAGTGCGGGGAGCCACAAACGGAGAGCGCAAGCGACAAATGAGAACAATTCGCTCTCTCGCTCTCAGCATTGGCTGGCACTGTCTCCGTCAATTTATAACAGGGACAGGCAGATTGCTATCTCGCGTGTATAGGAAAAGTCTGAAAGCAGCGCTGCTCAAACACACATAGTATAAGCTGAACAGGCGCCGCTGCGTTGCTTGCATTCCTACGCCGCGACGCAGTCGTTGCTACTGAAATTGAGAGCAATTTTTGAGCTGCTCTCACACACACCAATCCAAAAATGTAAATGTATTTTTTGCCTGCCTCTGATTTATAATATGAATTTGACGCCGTGGCATACATCCGAGGTGTGGTGCCGTTAGCTTAGCGGCGGTGTCAGTGAGTGCAGGCTTGCAAGAGGTCCCAAATTCGAGTCCCAGTAAGGGTAAGTAAAAAATAAATTTAAAAAAATATTTTAAAGTAAATCACTACAAAAGGAGAGGGGTGGGGTGCGTAGTATTGTGCTAGCACCACACTGACCCCAATAATTTTTTATACAATACATTTTTAAGAGCATAACCTGATGTTAGATGTTGCTAGCGTGAATTTTCATTTCACATCATCATATTCTTTTTGATTCTCTAAAATTTACTCATTTTGATACTTTTGAGCTTAGCCAAGAGATAAATCAATTAAGTCAACCTGGATATATATATAAAAACAGAGGGTTCCATATCAATTGAGTAGCTTCCAGTTTTATTGCACCCATAAATTAAACCACTTGCACTGCTTACAAATTTTTATTAAAACATTGATAAATAAGATGCAAAACTATCAGCGCTCAATTATAGTCTCGTCTAATCGTGTGTTTGGGTTGACATGTAACAGTTTTTGCTTTTGCCTTTTTTATCAGCTTTAAAATAATTTTATCAAGCACCTGTCTATTGTTAATGACTTAACCATGGCGTGCTGCTTAAAAAAAAAACTCCCCCCAAATAAAACGATAAAAAATTTCTATATGCTCCGTTTATTCTGTTGGTTTTAGAATGGCTGTTTTGTTGTTGTGGCTTTTGCGCTTCCCAAAACTAAAGTATATAAGCATGCGAATTGTGCGAAAGCTGTTCATTTGAAATTCTCCTACCGTGTCGCCTCAGTGATTTTGTTAATCATTTAAAGAGCAATAGAAAATTTTGATAATCATCATCATAAAATTATAAATTGAAGTGCAAAACAAATTAAAGCAAAAACTATGTGAAAACTAAGAAAAATTTATTAAAGAAAACAATAATTAAATCAATTGAAAACTTCATTTGTTTGTGAAATTGTGAAATTTTTCAAAATGGCGGAGAAGGACAAACCGGATGTGAAGTTAGCCCAGAACACTGGGATGCCATGGCATCGACTTTTTAATATGTTTTACATAGAACCAGTGATTTTCATGCTGGTCTTCACCCATATGTTGTCAGGTAAAGCGTGTAACTTGTTTTAACTAGAAACTTAAGCAGCTTTCCATTTCCATCTCTGCTCTCACATTCTCATTTTTAGAACTTTAGTTTTACATTGGCTTGCTCAACTAAAAACTTTATAACTATTCTAGGCACTGTATTCAGAAATCAGATAATTTATCAAACCTGCACCGTGATCTTCCAGTATAATGAAACTGATTGCAGAAATTTGGATGACAAAAATGCCAGCGCAGAGATTAGGGTTTGCGCTTCTACAATCTACTTTTTACCCCTGACTCATTCATAATTGGTCTTTATTCTTAGGACATTGAAACTCAACTGCAATCGTATGTGGCAGACATGTTTCTTACTACGACACTTTTTGAAAGCATTGTACCAGCCATATGTGGTCTATTTATTGGTTCTTGGTCGGATCATTACGGTCGCAAGCCGCTACTGGCTGTTTCTATGATCGGTAGGTTATTGCATTTAGTATTTTTGCTTTTTTAATGAATAGCTGAGATTATTTTAGGATTTTCTTCGGGTTCTTTTATAAGCGCTGTCATTTGCGGTCTGTCCAGCTACTATGTTATTAACCCTTGGTGGTATACCTTGGCTGCTGTTCCCCGCTCGCTCCTGGGTGGCATGTGTGTATTTATGGTGGCTTCACTTTGCTTTATATCCGATATCACAGATACTGAAACGAGGCCCTACCGGTAAGTCATGGAAAAGAAAAATTGATTTTTTTAACTTACTTAGGAGTTCAATTCTTTTACAGAATGATCTTCCTGGAGCTTGTTCTATTTGTGGCTCTCACCAGTGGATCTCTGATTTCGGGTTATCTGTATGCCGTGACAAGTGCTGCCATAATCAAGGGCATTTCGTGTTTTATCGTCTGTTTGGCTACCCTTTTTGTGTTTATTTGTGTGCCCGAAACCCTAGGCACTTGCGTGGAACCAAAGAAGTCATTGGATAAAAAGGAACAAGAGAATTATACACCTGTTGAGAGTCCATCAGGTGTGAGGCAGTCGAAAATTAAACTGGTGCTGCCTAAAGATGAAGATGAAAAGCCTCTTAAATATGATGAATCTCTAACCGAAAAGCCGCCACTTCCAACAGAAACTGAAAAAAAAGAACCTGAACCGGAAAAGGAGCAAGAAAAACTTGGACTGTTTAATTTGAAACATGTTAAGGATATGTTTAGCACTTGTATGAAGGAACGTGAGCATAATGCTCGCTCCATCATTTGGTTGGTAACTTTAGCTGGCTTCCTGTCCATATTTGCAGTGGGTAAGTTTTATAACTTACTTTCGTTGTGATACATAATACATGTAGAATGAAATGCCAAAATGAGGCTAAGCTTCTCGTGAATGATTTGCGTATGCGTGGATAATGAGACGAACGCGCCATCTGTCATTTAGCGTAGCGCCATCTGTCATTCAATAACACATAATTTCGGTTTGTTTGAAATACGAATGATGGTTAAATTATTTTGATATTGTTCATAAAACAAACAAAAATTGCGACTAAGAAATGGGAAGGGTGTTATAGGAGTGTACAAATTTTGGATAAAGGTATTTATTGAAAATTTGAATCTATAAATAGTTCTTTGGCTGAAAATACTGAGTGTTGTGTATCTAATATTGGGATAACTTGTCATTTCTTATATATTTTGCAAGCGTCATGACAAAATTACATTGTATCAGAGCTCGCAAATAACAGATGACCGTTTTTCGTTGTCGAAAAATAAGTGTTATATAGGACCTCTTGAGCAAAAAGTCAGAGGTGAACCGTTCACATCGTCTCTTGAATAAATCGGTCTGTACTCAACGAACAACCAATTGTTTTGTTTCTCTTTTGCTCTGCTCATTCGCTGACCGTTTTGTCGCGTCAACAGACGAGTCGATTTAGTCAGTCCGTCTTTCCGTCCGTTCGTCGGTCCGTATGAACGCGTCGATCTCAGAGACTATAAAAGATGGAGCCACAAGTATTTGCATGTAGGTAGGTGTATAGCAGATTCAAATCGAGTTTGTCTCAGACAAACGCAAAAAACTGTCGAGAGCCACAATTCTTAAAATAGACCTTCGAGACTTTATATATATCAAGAAAGGCCTATCTATCTATTCTGAAAAGATCAATAAGATCGGACAAAAAACACCGAAGTTATATACAAATCAATTTTGCTTGTGGGAGAGAGGGGGGCCTTGCATTGTCAGTTACCGCGTTTGCGTGAGTGCGTATACTTGAGGATGTGTGTGTATGTGTGATTGTGTGTATGAAAACACAAGAAGTCAAGGGAACAGGGTATTTTGTAGTCGGGGCAATTGACTACAGCTACCTTACTTGTTCGGTTATGCTAGTGCGCAGACCGGAAGGGAAAAAATGGTCATCTGTCTTTTGCGAGCTCTGCTTTATATTGACTTTATATGTTCAACAATACAGTTTGATATTTTCGAACAGGTCATTTTCAGTGTATCATCTTTTGATATGAGAAAATATAGTGTAATATAATATAGTTCATTCCTTATTCGTTTCTAAATAAGTTATCGAAGTACACCCTGACGGAATAATTATGAGGTTAGAGGGCATGCAAGTTAATGTATTCCATTTATCTTTGTTCCTTCAGATGGTGCACATACTGTGGCCTATTTATTTGTGCGTCAAAAGTTCCATTGGTCTGTTCCTGAATATACCTTCTACGAGGGATTTAGCCAGTCCGTGCCCATGATAGGCGCTGTTTTGGGTGTGCTAGTACTACGCAAAGTAAGTTATATTTAAAGTTCGAAATTATATATGAAATGAAAACAGCAAGTTCATTCTCTATTAGATTTTCGGACTGTCTGTGATAGTTCTGGCTTTGGTGTCGCTCTTGTCGGAAATTTTGTGTGATGTGTCCAAAGGATTTGCCATGCTGCCTTGGCATTTGTATTTAGCAGTTGGATTGGGTGCCTTTCGATCGATTAGAGGACCCATGTGCCGCACAATTATCTCGAATATAGTTCCCTCTTCCGATATGGGTAATATTACAAAGAATATCCAAAAGAATATATACTTACTCATTTCCTATAGGTAAAATTTTCTCAATTAGTAATGTGGTGCACTCCTTTGCACCATTTGGTAAGTTGACTTGAGTTTTTCTAATCCATTTCTTGTTAAACATTTGCATATATTTTCAAGTTGCCGCTCCTCTTTACACGGCCATCTATCAAAGGACTCTGTCTAGCAATCCGGGCTTGTTTAACCTACTCAACGCCTGCTTGTATGTACTGGCTTTTGTGTTTATTTGGTAAATATTAAAGAATTGAAATTGTTCCAACACTTCCTTATAGATAAATATCTATTTTTTAGTGGTGTGCTACACATTAAACTCAAACACAAAACATATTATGCTGAAAAGCTGAAATGAGATGTACGATAAGCTTTCTAAATACAAATTAAAGATAAAAATATAAATTATGCCAAGGATGTTATACCTATTGAGATGTTATATTATTGAAATTGATTCGATATTCGATTCGCCCTAAGGTCATGGCTGCGGATCGTCGGTTTGATTGCATAAAAAGGAGGGAAAATATATCTCATCTTGGCTATAAGAGACAATGGCTGCTAGTGAACAAATAATTTGTGTAAAATATTCAAAATACAGTAACATATGTAAATATGTAAATAATTTCCAAAAACTGTTTTATCCAGAAAAAAAATGATTTATATTAAAAATGTTGGAGGAATAAACTTACCTTAATACTTTGATTTGAGACATGTTTCATACACTCAAAGGTACCTTCAGGGAAGGCGAGCAGACAAATTTAAGAAATGGATTCAAAGGTACAAAAACTTAGACAAAAATTATTTGGAGAGCTTCGTGTGGACTAACATCGTATTGTGTTGAAGAGACGATATTCATTTCCCCAAACCCAAGTGCAAACTTGCTTTTTCTTAAATCGTAAACAGTGGTTGTCAGGCTGTGAACATATTGTGCAAATTTTTTGATTGGCTTCAGTATGTTTGAGGACCATTTTTTAATTCCTGAATAAATTAAAAAAAAAAAATGTAATTTAACTTTAAGTTCCTTGCCTGGAAATTGTACCTCGTTCTTAACACAAAAGTCGGCATCTCAACACTGTCAGACCCCATCACAATATTGGGGAATTTTTTTATCAAATTCAAATTTCTTGAAACTCTTCAAATCGCAAGACTTTCGTAAAAGATCCCATTGCTGGAAATTGATGTTGAATGGGGCGTATTCACGTATTTTTAGAACAAACTTTATGGCCTCGTCGCGCCCATTAATACCGAATTTTTGTTTCTGTTTGAAATTTTATTATCTGTAATACAAAAGAAAGCTTTCTAGGTGGCGCCGTTACTAAATTTCAATTTGCTTAAAAAGCACCCAATGTGGTCAAGAGTAAAACTGGAAGAAAAAGTAGGTAGCACTCCATTTCCAAAGCTAATTATGTTGTTTAATCAATAATTGAAATAATGAATTTTATTTTTAAATTAGCGTTATAGGTCTGTTTGTTTTGGAAAAATATACGCATGCGATCACGTTCACCAAATTAACTAACCAAGTATATTTTGAGTATTTATTCATTGCTGAGATCTTTGAAATTCATTGTATTTCTTTGTGAATTTGTAAAAGGTTCCAAGCGATTTTCAAACAGCAGCATAATGGGCTAAAAATTTGTTAGCTATTTTCATTGTCATTCCCTTTATACTTGTATTATTTTTTACTAAGGTTTGAATATCTAAATTAAAAAAAAATTGGCATAGTTTTTTTATAACAATTATAAATTTAACGGCCCTGTTCCAAATTCCAAATCGGTTTTCGTAAACGTAGCTTTTCCTAATTAAATAAATTGCATATGAAAAGTAAGTAGAATGTCTGTGGCTTCCAGATCCAGCCCTTTTTTGACGAACTGAATCCACTCTGGCATTATGCACTCGGTTTTTTCTGTTGGCAATTCCGATTTTCGTCAAACATAATCTAGTAACCGTTGAAATGCTCGTCACTTTCCAACAACATGTTACGTTTAAGCTCCTAAATGCGCGCTTATACAAAAGTCGCGCACAAGCAACGATGTGTGAGCAGGGGCGTTCGCGTTAC